>LPNX010975713.1:39446-52404 GCA_001517045.1 Pseudotsuga menziesii | reverse complement strand
AAATAAACTAATAGCATGATGAGACTAACTAATTTATTGAAGGATTCAAGAGGTGGATTTTGGCTGACCTAACACACTTTACTTTATCTTGCCGAAAATTTGACCGAATACCAAAAGGATCAAACAGACTCATTTTTTGTCAAACAAAATATCAACATAATCGATGTGACGAGATGAACACCATGTATAGACCCCATTACAAGTTGATGACCATCAAATCTTAGTTGGATCAGTTAGAGTCTGTAGAAGTACAAGTTTGTCAGTCACTCTGTTAGAGTATGGAGTTCATGTCTCACCATATGTATTCAGTTATGTTTTTGTTCTACAAGTCATGTTGTTAGGTAGATTTACAATCATGTATTAATTCACAGTCTTTAATGGTAGTTAGTATCTTCTAAGAGAATCCAAATTAAGTTTGTGTATAAGTAGTTGAAGAAAAATGAAAAAAAGTCTTTGGGAGAAGGACATAGTAAGAGAGAAAGGAGAAGAAGAAAACATTTGAGAAGAGTTCGAGACCTCAAGCTCCTGGTTTTGGAATTTGTTGAGATCCCAAGTGTTGATCATAGGTTGTTATTGATGACACCCATTAATGAAAAAGGTGTGATAAAGGTCCATGAAATTCCAAGAAGGGTTATGGACATAAGCATTGTAACCATGAATGGGAAATGGAACACTACATGGACCAAATGACCTATTCTGTGGTCATTTGTGGCTTAATGAGGTCATGAAGCCCGCACATCTGGTTGCTTATTAAAATCTTTCCTACAATCTAAATAGAGGTACTTTAATATCCCATGCTCATGTGGATGGTTTAAAAATCCCACACACATGATGAAAAATCCCTTGAAGAAGTATTGAGCCTTTAATGAAGTCCTTTGTGAAGGAATCCTTGATGCTCGATGATGTTGTCATAATGGTGATTCTCTTGTGTATGGATCTTGGAGCCACTACATGCTTGATGACGCACATAATAAAGTTTGAATAGTTTATCTTTGTTGAGTAGCTTAAACACTTGTACTTGATGACATGGATATTTCAATGGTCTTCTTGAAGAAACATTATTGTGAACTTATCCAACAAGTTGGTCCATCAACTCCTCTCACGTATTGCTTGGTGAAAGCATTTTTATTAAGCCACTTGGACGTGGTAAAAAAACCATTACTGCCACAGAGCAAACCCTTCAACATGGCACCTCTTTTAACATGGAATTACATTTGAAGAATTGTTACTATACAGGTAGGGAAACCTGAAGCTCTTCCATATTGGAAAAGTCATCCCAGTCAAAAGAGAGGTGTACAAGAATAAAAATTAAATTAAAACAAAAGGGTATACAAGAATTCGACCCATAACCTGTTTAATTGGCTTAAATTAAATTAAGAAAAATACATAAAATATACATATATAAATTATAGCAGGTTGACTCAGTAAAATCCATTGAAAACTAGTATAAATACCCTGTGACACTTCATTCAAAAACAAAAAATGTGTAGAGCTATGAAAATTCGACTTTACTGAAGAAATTCGGGTGCAGATAGATTGAGACACCCCCAGAAGGTTAAGACAGTCTAAGTAAGTGGAAATTATAGCTCTGAAATTCGGGTAAAACAGTTTATTATGGCATTCGATGTGGAGAGTGATGGAAATTCGTGTTGCTAAGGAAGGGGACACACTACTAGGAAAGAAGTGGACTGCATAAAATAATATTGTGTAGTATATTTGAGGGTACAAACCACTACTATCTCTTATCATCATTCATCATAGTTTTCTATTTGTTGAACAACGACAAACTTATGTTTACAGAACTAAAAATGCACACTTAAGGCAAGTATTATAGAAGAGTCTATCTCTAATTTGGCAGCCAAAGGTGTGATAGGGCTCATCTATTAAGATGGAAATCACAACAAAAAAGTAGAGCCACGAGACAACTCCAGTATATGGTTGAAAAAGTAACACAAAGTCTGATCAATGTATGACTATCTCTGATTATGTAAAGGTTTAACTCTATGCATATCCAAGCTTATTAGTAGCCATAGGTATTCTTATTTCAAAGATCAATGTGAAGTTCATTATGATGGACTATGAACAAAGGTGGAACTCTACTGAAGTATGATGTATGACACATATTAGAGTAGAAGGAAAATTGTATGCGATCAGACTTGCATAAGCAGTATATGAGTAATCCTCCTGAGTAGTGGAATAAGCAGCAAATGAGCAGATTCCTTATTCCCTTAGCATAAGTAGTGCATGAAAATACTTTCTTGATGACTTGATATGACTAAGAAACAAAGTCATGAGCAAAAGATGATGATCTCTAGCTAATCGAGTAGTTGATAGAGATGACAAGGTGACAGGCTGATGTGTAGAAGATGAACTAATAGAGATGATCAGATTGACAAGACAAGTGATAAGAGAAGTGTGATGTGGTAGGAATCCTTATGTAATTTCAAGGTGGGTCTTGTAACCCTTTTCTTAGTTGGAGCTAAGAAAAACCAAGCAGGGTCTTGGCATATTAGTTGGTGCTTCTTAGTTAGTTGAAGATGATGTTGACCCCAACATGGTTGTAACAAACCGGTTTTGAGCCTATTGCATTTAAATAAATGATGTAAATAATCATGGTGTGGAACTAGGAAAAAGACCCACCATCAATTTAGTATTTATGTTTCAGCAATTAAGGTGTGGCCGATGGTATTTTTATTTATGCTAGCTGAACATTAACAGTTGAACATTATGTTAAAATTGCAATTTTTAATTAAAAATCACAGTCGGCTATGTCCACGCAACTAAATGAGATGGGGGCATGATTTTTCCTAAATATGAGGGAGTGGGGGATTGGAAGAGTGGGGAAATTTGAATTGGGTAGAGCCCCACTTTGGGAAAAACGTTTTTTGAATTTCTTGGGCAAGAAAACACCAAAAATAGCCACCTTTCCCTCATGCGACAACGTTTAAGCTCCCCTCACGAATTGGAATGAACAAAACATTTTTGGAAATTCGATTTGGATGTTCACGTAGCAACTAGCAAGCAAAAACTGCTCTAAGTCTGAACCATCACAATTTTCTCCTGTCAGGCGATCTGTTCCCTTTCATGTTTTGGTTTTTCCTGTGTGGATTTGTTTTGTCCACGTTTTCTCCAGTGTGTTAGTTACTTTCCTGGACAGGAATGCCTTGAATCCAATTTTGTGCCTTTGTTTTGAAAGACCGGAAATGTTTTCGTTTTGGCATTTTTGCAGCAATCGGTCTGGCACCGGCAATGTTTAGAAATTTGTAAATTTGTATGTGTTTATGTAATCCCTGGCATATGCTATGTTTTGATAAATCCCAGGATGGGGATCCCTATGTGTGCATCCATGTTTGGCATTTGAATTGATTGAAGGAATGGAAATAGAGTCTTGACTTGCTTGATAAACTTGGTGGGTAAAATAACCTCATAGACCAATCTAGAAGGCTGGTTTTCTTCTTTGCATGCCCTGAATAGCACTGGAAGGGAAGGCATGGCGTGAGGGACTGTGTAGCAAAGAAGGGAATGCCTCCTTTTTTTGGGTGTGTAATTGTTTAGAAATCAGGATAGATCCGGTGTGGGTGTTCATAGCCATGGGGGTTGAGCTCACTAGCTTAGCAATCAGTCTTTCCACCTCCTTCACAGCTTGATAAACCCAACTCGAAGGATGGATTGACTGGTAGCCTGACAAACCCATTTGTTGGCTTGGTTGTGTCTCATGTGAATTTGGATAGGTGTAAACCACTTCCTGTGTAAGTCTGATAAACCCAACTGTGTTTGCTTGACTGAATATTAAATGTATCCTTGTCTATGGGCGAATCCTGTTAGTGTTCCCTATTCCTTGGGGAAGATCATGCCTAGCTCAGGGGTGTGAATTTTGCTGAGAGATTAAATAGCACACTGGCCTATGGTTGGGTGGAACGTTGCAGTGACATAGCTGGTTATGGGACAAGTTCTATTCAAGATAAGTGTTCTTGTCTATGTTATTTTGTGCAGCTGTATTCTTGTATTGTAAATTGCTTGATGGAATGTGATGAACATGTTGTTGTGTTGAAATGATGCATTGTTCCTTTGAATAACTGCAATTATAGGGATCTATGTATGTTTTCCATCAATGCATTTCGAACTAAGTTGTAGGGTAGATTGCCCAGATCGGTAATGGCCTGAATGATCAGATCGATGCAAGACTTTAGTGAAAAAAGTTGGGTTTCCTACTAGAAATATCCATTTACGCAGTATGTGGGATGCGGGATGCAAAATTTCGGTTCACAGATCGTGGTTTCTGCAATTTTCCCTTCCACAACTTACGGGATGCGGGATGCGGGATCGCGGTGTTGCAATTTCCACAATTCCCAACCTGCAAGTTCAGGTTTCCGCACCATCGATCTTCATGGGATGATTGTCCGCCATTGATCTATTCCTGATACGGGATGTGGGATGCGGGTTGCGGGAAGTGAGATTTCCATTTTCGTAACTTCCGACCCCACAACTCAGGCTATCTGCACCGTTTATTTTTGCGGATGGATTCTAAACCATTGATTTGGTTCCGGTTTGCGGGACTATTTAAGATCGTTGATTTCCATTGCATTTTCTCTTCGTCGTCTGATCTCATCTGAGATATTTCCTATATATCATCGAGATGATCAATGGAAGATGGGAGGGATCATGACAGTGTTGGAAATGTCGATAAGCGGTTCACGACCATGCCCTATGTTTCGATGAATAGTGGAAGTTCTTAATGAAATTTTTAATTCCACATGATAATGGGGTATGGGCACATGACAGTGTGGTATTAGATCTACGGGTTGTGGTGTTGTGCCTAGATGGGCCGAAAAGCATTCAAAAGTACCCTCTGATACCAACTTGTAGTACACTACAGTGTGGTATCAGAGCTGTGGGTTGCAGCATTGGGCCTGGATGGGCCAAAAAGCAGTTAAAAGTGCCCTCTAATACCAACTTGTAGTACACTACAATGTGGTATCAGAGCTGCGAGTGGCAGCATTGGGCCTATATGGGCCGGGAATCAATCAAGAGTACCCTCTAATACCAACTTGTAGTACACTACAGTGTGGTATTAGTGATGTCGGTTATAGCATTGGGCCTAGATAGCCCAGGTGACAGTAAGTAAAATGGTTTTGATTTTGAATTACTATGTATCTAACAAATGGTGTTGATAACACATTTTGTAGAGGCATAGTACATTTTGGAAAAGTGGGTTGTTGGCTCAGCCATGAGAACCTATGACAGATATGAGGCACAAGATTCCTATGAGCGTGCGCAAGATGCTATGGGGGGAAATGTCCAATTTGGAAATGCTGAGACAGAGTCTAATGGGAGAAGATTGCAAGATACTTCCCCAGATTTTGCAGCCACCATGAGAATCCTAATGGTGGAGATGCAGAGTTACAAGGTAGATAATGAAATATTGGTTAAGGCTCAGGAGGAGCAGAATCAGTTGAATGAATCCATGCTGCAAAGTTTGATAGATATTCAGAGAAAGATGAACTCTGAGGACTAAACAAAAAATCCAGAATGGAGTAAGAACACTGCTAGAAGAAGAAGGAGATTGCCTAGTGAGTCATATGACTCTGAAGGGTCCACTGGAGATTCAAGTTCTTCTTCTCACGAGAATCAGAGAAAGAAATGCCACCAGAACCACTCACGAGATGAATTTAAGAAGGCAAGGCCTCCTACCTTTAATGGTGAGATAAAGACTGGTCAAGAAGATGAAGATTGGCTTCTTGGGATGAGACAATATTTCCAAGTCCAAGACTATTCTTGGAATATCAAAGCTAGAGCAGCTATTTTCAATTTGACCGAAAGAGCATCCATATGGTGGGAGCATTTCAGGAAAGTAAAGAAGATCAATGAAAGGAATATTGTGTGGAAGCAGTTCCAGAAGTATTTCAAGGAGAAGTACCTCTCTGACAGGTACTATGATGACAAGATCAAAGAGTTCCATGAGCTGAGATTGGGACAACAGACTATGGAAGAATATGCCAATAAGTTTTTGGAGCTGTTGAGGTATGTCAGGTACATAAAAGATGAGAAGGTAAAGATACAGTGTTTTCTGAGTGGATTGTCTTAGTATTACAATAATCGAATTGAGTTCTATGAACCTAGAAATATGAAAGAAGCAATAAGAAAAGCTAAGTATTACTACGAGCAAATCAAGAACAAACTGAATCACCAGAAAACATGGAAGAACAAGAGGAATGAGAAGTCATATCAGAGTAAGAAGGGTTACAAACCTTCTAACTTTAGGAATCAACAAAATCAGCCAGCTAGAGTGACGAGAGAGAAGCCAAAAGATCCATAGTAGAACAGAGGACCACTCCAATGTTGGAAATGTGGAGGACCCCACATGCATAGGTACTCTCCACTTGAGAATGAGAATGCAAGGCCAGTGTACAATATTCAAGAGGTAGAAATAGTGGGACAAGTGGAAAGATCTGTACCTAGAATTTATGCAGCACTGGAAGACCACCAAGCATATCACCAGTCAACAGTGGTTGAATTTGCAAGTAAGATTGTTAAGCAATCTATTTCTATTTTGATTGACCTTGGTTCTACTCATAGTTATATTTCTCCTAGAGTAGTGGAGGTTTGTGCTCTTAGGAAGGTAAAGCATAGAAAGTCTTGGTTAGTTCAGCTATCCACTGGAATGAAGAGAAAATTTAATGAAGTGGTGGAGAAATATCCATTGGTGATGAATTGATTGATCACTTGTGTAGATCTGAATGTTCAACCGCTTGGTTCCTATGATATTCTCATTGGAATGGATTGGTTATAAGCTCACAGAGTGAAGCTTGACTGTTACAATAATACTTTTGAATGTATGGATGAAGAAGGGAAACCAGTAGTTGTAAGAGGCATTCCAAAGGTAATCTCCGTGAGGCAGATTTTAGCAATGTAGTTGAAGAAGTTTTGTAGAAAAGGTTGTCAGTTGTATGCATCCCATATTGAGGAAGCAACAGAGAATGAAAATCCTAGGTTGGAATACTATCATGTGTTGCAAGACTTCAAGGATGTTTTTCTTGATGAGGTTCAAGGACTTCCTCCAAAAAGGGACATAGATTTCACAATTGAACTTGTGCCAGGAGCAGCACCAATGTCAGGGGCGCCCTACAGAATGAGTACACCAGAAATGTTAGAGTTGAATATGCAACTACAAGAATTGTTGGATAAAAAGTATATCAGGCTGAGTGTGTCTCCTTGGGGAGAACCAGTTCTGTTGGTAAAGAAGAAATATGGCACACTCAGATTGTGTATTGATTATAGGCAGTTGAATAAAGTCACAGTGAAGAAAAAATATCCCTTGCCGAGAATTGATGACCTCTTTGATCAAATGAAAAGAGCAAAGGTATTTTCCAAGATTGACTTGAGGTTTGGGCACCATCAGGTGAGAATCAAGGATGAATACATTCATAAGACAACCTTCAGGACAAGGTATGGACATTATGAGTTTGTAGCGGTACCATTTGGTCTCTCAAATGCACCAGTAACATTTATGTGTCTTATGAATAGTGTCTTCAGTAGGTATTTGGACAAATTCGTTCTTGTTTTCCTTGATGATATTCTTATTTATTCTAAGAATGAAAAAGAGCATGAAGAACAATTGAGACTAACATTGCAATTGCTCAGAGAACATCAGTTGTATGCAAAGCTGAGCAAGTGTGACTTCTATAGGGATAGAATTCAGTACTTGGGTCACATTATTTCAGAGGAGGGTATATCTGTAGACCCTGAGAAAATTGAAGCTATTAAGAATTGGCCCACTCCAAAGAATGTCATAGAAGTAAGATATTTTATGGGGCTTGCAGGATATTACAGGAGATTCATTGAAGGATTCTCCAAGGTTGCACATGCTATCACTTCTTTGCAAAGGAAGGGGACAAAGTTTGAATGGACCTCGAAGTGTGAAGAAAGTTTCCAATGGTTTAAGTATCTTCTCACAAGTGCACCGGTCTTAAAAGTTGTAGACCCAAAGAAAGATTTTGTGGTATGTACGGATGCATGCAGTCAAGGACTTGGAGGAGTTCTTATGCAAGACAACCACGTGATATGTTATGAGTCAAGAAAATTAAAGGAGCACGAAAATAACTATGCCACTCATGATCTAGAACTTGTAGCCACAGTACATACTCTCAAGATGTGGAGACATTACTTGATGGGAAGAAGATTTGAGCTAAGAACAGACCATTGTGGTTTGAAGTATTTGTTTGATCGGCCTACTTTGAATGTCAGGAAAGCAATATGGTTGGAGTTTTTATGGGAGTTTGATTTGGAAATCAAGCACATAAAGGGAAAAGAGAATAAGGTAGCTGATTCACTCAGCAGGAAGGTGTAGGAAATGCATGTGGAATCTCTTAGTATTTGCCAATCAGATTTGAGGCAACATATTGCTAATCGTGTTGCTAAAGATGAATTGTATGCATAGGTCAAGGACAAGTTGTAGCAGCAAAGCCTTGAAAAAAAGTATGAGGGATATAAATTGGAAGAAGGTGGACTTCTTACCTATAAGAACATAATTTATATTCCAAATGTAGAAGATTTGAGGAGGGTTGTTATGGATGAGATCCATCAAGATCTATATTCTGGTCACCCAGGATGTCAGAAGACGATTGCTACAGCTAGGAAGCAGTACTTTTGGCCAGGAATGAAAAGGACATGGTTGAATATATTTCAAGGTGCATGAAGTGTCAGGAAGTGAAGGTTGAACATCAACACCCATTGTTGTGGTGGAAAAGTTGACAAAGGTAGCACATTTTATACCGATTAAGTCTACGCACAAGAATGATAACATTGCGAAGATATTCATCAAGGATATTTTCAAAATGCATGGATTGCCTAAGGCAATAGTCTCTGACAGAGATGTCAAGTTCACTTCTAATTTTTGGAAGGGGTTGTTTGCAGATTTGGGTACAAAGTTGAATTTCGGCACGACCTACCATCCTCAGACCAATGGACAGATCGAGAGAGTTAACCAAGTACTGGAAGACATGCTTTGCATGTATGTCATGGACAAACCAACCATGTGAGAAGATTATTTACACTTGGTAGAGTTTTCTTATAACAATGGGAAGCAGGCATCCTTGGGGATTAGTCCATATGAACCTATGTATGGCAGGAGGTGCAGGATACCAGTGACTTGGGATAATCCAGTGAACAAGGTTGTGCTTGGTCTAGAATTGCTCAAGGAGATGGAGCAGGAAGTTGTAAAGATTAGGCAAAATTTGAAGGCAGCCAAGGACGGACAAAAAAGTTATGTAGATAAGCATAGGGTGAATAGAGAGTTTAGTGTTGGGGATCATGTTTACCTCAAAGTGAGGGAAAAGAAGAGTTCCTTGAAGCTTGGGGGTTGTGCCAAGTTGTCACCTAGATATTGTGAGCCATTTGAAGTGCTTGAAAGAATAGGGCCAGTTGCATATAGACTTGCATTTCCTGCTAGCACTAGAGTTCATAATGTTTTTCATGTTTATTTGCTTAAGAAGTATGTACATGATCCTAACCATGTAATAAATTGGGATGTGATTCAAGTGGAACCAGAGGGAGAGTTCCAAATAGATCCTATACGCATCCTCGATAGGAAGGTCACAATGCTCTAGAACCGAGCAATAGGACAGGTGAAGGTGCAATGGGAGCACTACGTTCTTGAAGAAGCTAAATGGGAGCTGGAGGATGCGATGCTATTGGCACATCCATTTTTTTTCAAATCTGCGGATTGTTGAGGGCAGTACCAACAAGCATTTTTGTTTAATGTTTTAAAGCACCGAGGATAGTGTTGTTGAAGGGGGAGGGGAATGTAACACCCTGGTTTTGACCCCGTTGCATTTAAGTAAATGATGTAAATAATCATGGTGTGGAGCTAGGAAAAAGACCCACCATCTATTTAGTATTTATGTTTTGGCAATTAAGGTGTGGCTGATGGTATTTTTCTTTATGCTAGCTGAACATTAATAGTTGAACATTATGTTAAAATTGCAACTTTTAATTAAACCCACAACCAGCTATGTCAATGCAACTAAATGAGATGGGGGCATGATTTTTTCGAAGGATGAGTGAGTGGTGGATTGGAAAAGTGACGAAATTCGAATTGGGTAGAGCCCCACTTTGGAAAAAACGTTTTTTGAATTGCTTGGGCAAGAAAACACCAAAAAAAATCACCTTTCCCTCATGCGGCAGCATTTCAACTTCCCTCACAAATTGGAATGAACAAAAAGTTTTTGGAAATTCGATTTGAACATTCATGCAGCAGCCAACAAGCAAAAACTGCTCTGAGTTTGAACCATCACGATTTTTCTCTCGTCCGATGATCTGTTCCCTTTCACGTTTTGGTTTTTCCTGTGTGTATTTTTTCTATCCACGTTTTCTCCAATGTGTTAGTTGATTTCCTAAACAGGGATGCCCTGAATCCAATTTTGTGCCTTTGTTTTGAAATATCGACAACGTTTTCATTTTGGCATTTTTGCAGCAATCAATCTGGCACCGACAATGTTCAGAAATTTGAAAATTTCTATGTGTGTATGTAATCCCTGGCATCTGCTACGTTTCGATAAATCCTAGGATGGGGATCCCTGTGTGTGCATCCATGTTTGGCATTTGAATTGATTGAAGGAATGGAAATAGAGTCTTGACTTGCTTGCTAAACCTAGTGTGTGAAAGAACCTCATAGACCAATCTAGAAGGCTAGTTTTCTTCTTTGCATGCCCTGAATAGCACTGGAAGGGAAGGCATGGCTTGAGGGACTATGTAGTAGAGAATGGAATGCTTCCTTGTGTTGGGTGTGTAATTTTTTAGAAATCAGGATAGATCTAGTGTGAGTGGTCATAGCTCTAGGGTTGAGCTCACTAGCTTAGCAGTCAGTCGAGGGATGATTTTAAGAACCCCCCATAGAATTATATGTATAAAAACTGGGCGAATCTCTCCGATATATAGGAAATTTTGAAGGCGATTTTATCAATAATATAATATGTATATATAAAAAATTTGGCGAATCTTTTATTTTATTATATAATGTTGTAAAAACTTGGCAAATATTTAACTTCATTATAAAAAATTGTAAAAACTGGTGAATCTTTCACTGATTTATATAATATTGTCAAAATAAAAGAATAACAACATTAGTCAAATAACATGAATCACATCATCAACAACAGAACATGTAGACTCACAAGTCACAACAGGAAGGTGTCAGTGAAACACAACTGCACTGACTAGATTCAGGGCAAGTGGGGACTCCACTTGTTATCTCGTCCTTTAATGGTCCAACGGACATGTGGGGACCTAAATATTGACAAATTGATAAACTCATAGAATCATACATTATGCTTGATCTTGGCCTCCACTAGCCAATGATGATCATGGAGGCTAATACAATTATGCATTGTAATTATGCCAATTGATTATTGCATTAGATGAATGTTGGTCTTGTGCCAATAGGTATCCTATGATCAATGCATAGGAACCTAGTGCACAGACCATTTTTCTCTTCGCTTAGATATGCAGAGCTCGTTTATTTTGTTGAATAACGATAAGTATTTACAAAGAAAATATACAGTCAGCGTAAAATAATTGAAAAATTGAAGAAAATTAATTCATGCAACTAAAAGTTAATAAAATAATCTTTTCTCAAATCCTAAAACCAACCTTGATTCAAGCTACAACAAAGGGTTAAATCAAGCATTGAATGAGAACTAGAATCATTCAAAGGAATTAACACAATATTTAACCAAAATACACACAAACTTCAAAAATCGACAAAATGCTTTAAACAAAAGCAATAAACAAACCATAAAAATTTGTCAAGATATTTGTGCTAAACACCAACATGGTTTCATGTACTTTAATGAGCCCATTCTTTCTTAGCGAATGTGTTGTCAAATTAGTTATTTATCATTTAATGTTAGGAAACTATCTATGTGAAGAGATAGCTCCTTGGCCTAGCTTTCTCAAATTCCAGCGTCATTTCCTATCAGATACAAGAAAGAGACAATGTAAGAGATAGATATCAAACCATCAATCTTAAAATAAGCTGCATGAAGGTAATGTAGCTCAAATCATCAATGTTACAACAAAAAAGTATAATGTAGAATCTATTTTTACCTCAAAACATAACCTCAAATTCATATATGGAGTTGGGGTTAGGTTTGAGTTATACTTTTATATTTTTATAGGAGCTACTTTTGGGATCCCACTTTGTATTGTTAGATTTTAGCTTTTTATAGGAGCTACTTTTGGGATCCCACTTTGTATTGTTAGCTTTTAGCTTTTAGATATAATTATAAAAGTCCCAACTCAACATAACAAGTAGGTTATCTCCTGTTTCTATCTAGATCCATCATAATAGATGAATACCTTATAAATTGAAGCAGGTATGACCTTGACAGTCATTGAAATACATAGTCTAAGAAAAATCACAAGATACTAGACTACCGGTGAATTGGGGTTCGGATTATGTTTGGAATTCTTTAGGACTCCATAATAATTGAACTGATAGACCAAAAATGAGGAACGGAGAGGATAGGGACTCTGAGAACAACAGATGAGAGACAAATTCAGCCTATCCATCTAGCAAATGGTCAGGGAGTCTCAATCCCATCAAAAACCAACCCCCTACCACCACTTGAACACACATCAGTTTGGGACTGCTTCAGATCTGATCTATCACTATTATGAAGCTACTGATTCATTATTACAGACCTATATCAACATGTAAAAACAACTAGCAGTGATAGCCTACTCCAAATAGGCCTAAAAAAATTGCATCCCTTTCTAATAGGATGAACAGACCTTAGGAAATTTACGGTTCAAACTTAGAGGTCTCACAATGATCACAACTTAATCCAAACATCCTTTAAACAGTCACAGATGAGTTTAACAAGTGTTCATGGTTCAGATCTAGAAGCCCACAAGGTTCACAAGACATATATAGAAGCCCAAAAAGTCACGACCCTATCTG
>LPNX010975713.1:0-37911 GCA_001517045.1 Pseudotsuga menziesii | reverse complement strand
CTTCCTCCAATTTGTAAATGCTAAATCTATAAAAGAATCTTCCATAATATACAAATTATCCAATGCAAGACATGTTAATTTTCTTGCTCTTGTGTATTCAGTAATATACATCGTGTGACTCTGAGCCATCTTCACGAGGTTATTCATTTCATGAAGCATAGGAAGAATTCCAGCCAATGTTAATAATGTCTCTGTATTAGTTAATAGAAATAGAAGAGTTTGAGCTTTTTCTACACTTGAGCAATGTTCATACATCACCCCTACCAAGGATGCATATTCATTGAATAGTCTTTCAGCTGGTCCCTTCAATGATATCCATCTTGTATCAACATCTTTTAATAGTTTTTTTCCATTTGTAACACCATAAGAAAAAAAATTTAAACTCTAAAAATTGTTTGGGACTCCGACAAAAGTATGCATGAACCTCACGTACAAGATATTCTACCTTTGAAACCAATGAAAAGTTGCTCACTATTTTAAATGCAAGATTCATCCTATGAGCCATACAATGAATACTGAGCATATACGGTGAAGCCGAGAGTTGCATTCTAGCACAAAGGCCATTCCTTTGTCCTTGCATTACCGTTGCTCCATCTGCTCCAACGCATACTAACTTTTTTGCAATCATGGAATGATCCATACCACCACGTTCCTTCAAACTATCAATAACAAGTTCATAAATATTTTCTGCTGTAGAACTTTTGGTCATTTTATGAATTCCAAGTAGATAGGAATGCCTGATATGGTCATTGACCATATAAATGCTCATGCAGATCCATGAAGTATTATCAATATCCCTAACTTCATCTAAAGACAGTGACAAAAATGTAGCATTTGCAATCTTCTCTTTCATATCGTCCTTTTCTACTTGAGCTAGATATTTTCCCCATTCCCAACCACTCGATAAAGACCAATGAGAAGATGGAAAATTTGGCACTTGAATAAAAGATAGATATTTCGTCATTTTTGGATAATCTATCATAGGATGACCATTGGATAAGAGGTGAAATACAGTGCTTAATTGTATTGTCTTTGATAAGAAATGTGTTTCCATCATCTTTCCAAATTGAGATTTGATGGTTCCTCCACTTTCCTCAAGTTTTTTCTTATTTAGTAAGAATTCATTATATTCCACTTCAAATTGGAGATGTCGACATTCGCTAACAAATTTCCATCTGGCAGTAGATTTATTCTCATCATTTGCAGTTTTCTTATCATACACCTTCCCAACATGCTTCTCGATTGTGTCTAACTTCATCTGTAATTTCACTACCTTGCCAAGTTTCCAACTACATGAAATGCATTTAACTTCTCGTGAGGTCTCATTCTCATTTGTTGGAGGTATTGGTTCAATACATGGGTATCTTGAGACCCAATCAATTTTGAATTTTCTCCCTGCATCCCATTGGCCCTTTTTCCTTTTCCGTGAATGCACTGTGTCACCTTGCAATGAAAAATCTTCAACATTTGAACTACCAATTTTGGATGGAAATGCATTTGTCTCACTTTGATCATTAGAGGAATGTATTCTACCATCCATTTTCTGGGTTGCAGATGAATTCTCAAAAGTGTTGACATCTCTCTCACCGATACCTTGCTCAAGAGAGCTTGAAGCATGAATACGATGTGGATTATTGGACTGAGGCTTTTGAAAATATGATATTACATCCTTTTGTTTTGATGTTTTATTTTTCTTTCCACAATCTATGTTTGACATCTTACTTAATATTCCAAAATTGAAATTCCAAATTGATATAGAAACCAGAAGTGAAGCCTGCATGAGAAAAATGATATAAAATTAATACAATGGCACATTATCAATTTATATTGACCCGAATTACAATGAGTGTTTACATTGACTCTTTCAATGACTTTTCATTGACTCTTTCATTGACTCTTTCAATGACTTTTAATTGACTCTTTCCCCGAAGGAGGTATAACACTAATACAACTAGAAGGTGTCAATGAAACAAAACTGCACTGACTAGATTCAGGGCAAGTGGGGACTCCACTTGTTATCTCGTCCCTTAATGGTCTAGCGGACATGTGGGGACCTGAATCTTGACAAACCAATAAACTAATAGAATAAGAGATTATGCTCCACATTATTCTTTTGGCAAAAAATCCACAGAATTCAAACAAGCATGACATACATCATGCCGTAAAATCACAACATTCATGACATACACATATGTAGACTTTGTTCTATGTAACACAAAGGATCATTGCCTTATGTGATGACAAATGTCTCCAATGGTGTGTACTGAATAGGTATATAATGCCCCATTTTAACACAATTTCTATAATTTCTTATTGACCAACTTGAAATAACAAGCATTGACACCACATCAACGAAGAAATGAATAATATATCAATGAATTATAAGCCCAAGTTGTACAAATTGCAAATGATCCTTTGTATATTTAGCCAAAATGCTTAGCTTTTGAAAGATCCACTAAATGAATCTATGTAATTAGCATAATATATCCTTTTGAAAAGGAAACTGAGATGCTCTATCTTCATCAAAATACATTAGATAGAACACTTATCCTTCATATTTTCTTTGTTATACAAAGCTAACAATGTATAGAAATCAGAGTAACAATGTTGCGTATAATATCAATCACTACACGTAACATAGATTCTATGCGTATAATCCCTTCATCATCTGCGCACACAATTCTCATGTTTATAGATTCCCATTGATTATCTGGATTTCGATTTCTAAACTCAAATTCAATTCCATGTAAGATAAATATTTATACAGATGACTTACTCTTCCATCAGATTAAAATAAGCTAATAGATTCTATTTTCATTGTTATTCAACTCAAAGACTTCATATAGAAAATCACTCTGTTTCTTATTTAATTTTTTGAGCTTGTCATACAATGTAGAGACCGATCCTATAAGATCTGGGTATGAATAACAACAACAAGCAGTCTTAAATCCCTAATTCTAGGCACTTTCTAGGCATGAAAACATTGAAAAGAGACATGTAGCAATTTTGGGAATCATTCATGAGGTAAACACTCTTCATCTTGGGTTCTGAGTTTAATTCTACCATCAAAAATGCCCTAGTACTCAAATCTGGGTAGTTTTGAGCACAAATAGTGGTCAAAAGTCATATTACAGCCACTGAAAAGCAATGACCAGAAGGCTGTAGCAAATTCTAGGTTGAGATTGAAAGTAGAAGTACCATCAAAACCCAACTCTAGTCTCTGAGCATAAACAACAGTAAAAATCATCTAAACTTTAAGTCTGGCTAGTTCTGAGTTTTATGGTACAAGAGGTCCCCTACGATGATAAATGAAATTAAAAACGAGTACACGCTTTAATAAGTAATCTACAAATTTCTATTAATTTGTGTAAAAGGGAATAACTAACAATTTTTGAAAACATCACAAGAATAATGATTTAGAAAAGAAGAAAACATACTTCTAATGAAAAGAATAATGATTTAGAAAAGAATAAAACACACTTTCCAGTCCTTACCATATTTGTTTCCTCATATATCAATTTCCTGCCAATTAATGTGTGATGGTCCTTGAAGGTAGGCTGTCTGACTACTAGTTACTCTGCCTTATAAATCATGAAATGAAAAACTATGCAAAATTGCAAATTGGTGAATCACAGCGCATCCTCACATGAGTGATACACATGCTAGACATGGCCACAAAGCTCCTTCTGTAGTTCTCCATCTAATCACATCCTCAATCTCCTAATAATTATACAAGTGTGTTGCAAAATTCTTGTCATGTTCAAATTCTTAACCAAATGCCATTTCAATTTATGCCGTAAGTGTTTCTTGCTGTAACAGCAAAATGATTCTAGTTGGCAGTTACTTGCTATAAAAAACTAACCACGGGATTTATTGATTGTCAACATCAATTCATGGTGCAAGGAGTACCTGAATTGGTGGATGATGAAATATAGTTGGGGAATTCATACAAAGAACATGTAAACAAGATCCTATGATCTGTTGATGCAATTAACTAGGAGGTCATCCAAGGGAATTTGATTCTTATCCACCTTGGATCCTAGTTGCAAAGTTCAAACCTAGTACCAAACAATAGGCATCCGTAGGGTGACAGGCTAGGAAATTTTTCCTAGGGTTTCCTCCTGTTAACCCCCTATTTGCATAGGGTGTTCTCCTCTAGTGTGGAGCAATCTTTGATGGAATCTCAGCTCCTATGAGCCAAAATTCTAATTTCTGATCACTAAGAACCACACTCAATGAAACACAAGCTGTCTAGTTATCTCATGTTTTCAATCACCAAATTAGGTTCTAGGTGAATTGAATAGCATTTAGTCAGCAACAAAATGACTGTCAAGTACCTCCTTGTCTCCACGAACCTAAATCCCCCAAATTTTCCCCTGTATTCTTGCTGCTTCCAACAAATAACCAAGACCATCCATAGCTAATACATATAAATATGGTCTAAGAGGGCAAGCTCCTCAGCTTCCTGCATGTGATCAGGAGTGTATGATCCAAAAATATTTTGAAAGCCCAAACCAAATCCTTTTCTTATTCTTAGTATTTTACTTAAGAGTAAGCTAAACGTTCTACGTTTTGCACTCTTTTTCCAGCGATTTTTTAGTATTTACTTATAAAAAGATATGTTTCATCGTGTTTGATTGGAAGCATCTTTTTAGTTAGTACTTTAATTCTTCATTTATTTTTATAGTCTTCTAACATGTATTTCTCTAAACCCATTGGTATAATTGCTTCTTAGAAAAAATATTTTTTAATTGATTTTATTAAACTGGGGCTAATATTTGCTGATAGGCATCAACCTTGGGAAGTCCACAGTTAGTTACTAGATGATTGGCAAATATCACAAGAGGGGAAAGAAGCTTTCGATTAGGACTTATGGGAGATGCATTTGCTGTGGACCAGGTGCCCAACACAAGTCCAATACTTGCATCCCAAGTTTACATAGGTTGAATATTTCTGTGATTTGAAGGAGTGGTCAAAGCCAGATGCCATTGGCTATAAATCCATATGCTTGGATTTTTTCATTACATAGTGGAGGCATTGATCACAATGTTTACGCAGCATTGGCCACAGTTTTTTAAATTTTGGGACAAATATGCTTCGGAACATCCTTGTGTAGTAAGTGAGTCCCTTTGCATTCTGGTATAATTGACAATGGACTGTGACTGGATTACAACTCACAACACTCTTGAATGATTCCTTCGGCTAAGAAATCACCATTAGGAGGATCCTGCCCCCAATGGCCTGCTTGCACGGAGAGACACTCCATCGAGGGGTAAAACATGTCTCACCGCCTCCACTGTACCATTAAATCAAGACCTCGTTGACATTTGACACGGTTTTGTCTTGACAATTACAAACATGCATACATATGCAAATGTTGTCAAATTCAGTTGAAATCGAGTTGCTTGAGATTCATGGGATAAATAACTAGTCTAATACTCATTACCAATTTCGTACAGAAAACATATGGCATGAAATTCAAAGGAAATATGATCTGATTCCTAGATCCTCCCCAACGGGTTATACCTCTAATCCTCGAACCCTCAAATATCTTGTGAAAAATCCTATAGACAAAACACCTCACTCTTCTTCAACTCTTAAAACTAATAGTCTACCCAAGGATAATATTCGATATATTATGAAAACCTAACATGCAAATCCTACTGATAAAAATACACCCAAAAAAGATGAGCATGATTCTAAAGAGTCTGAGAGATCATCTTTCAATCCTGAGCAAGAATTGAGTAAACTTAAGATCCCTATCCCATTGTATGAGTTAGTAAAAAATTATTACATATCAAAAGAAAATTGATAGGTTATTTCACCATGTTGAAACCTATGATAAGAAAGATACCATTAGCCTAACTAATGAATCCCCTGCAATCTAATGTGGTCCTCTTGCCAATGACAAGGAGGAACCATCTTCCCCTTATGTCACACTCAGTTTACAAGATAAATTTTTTCATAACTGTATGCGATATTTTTGGGCTTCTCATAACCTTATTCCTAAAATTATCATGGAATGGACGGGGTTGGACATAACTAGGCCTTATCATAGCCTTTACAGTTCTGATTGTAGGAATTTCAAATTTTTGGGAATGATAACAGACCTCGTGGTTACTTTGGATCAGTTACCTACTAAGAGTATATTAATGGATATAGTGGTGGAAAATGTACCAGCTACATACATCATTATATTTTCTAGAAGCTAGGCTAATAATTTGGGAGGTACCATGCGTATGGATATGAAATACGCCACTATTCCAATGTTTGCAAAAGAAACCAGATGGTTGTATAGAGAGGCTAAGTTCACG
Source organism: Pseudotsuga menziesii (assembly GCA_001517045.1). Lineage (NCBI taxonomy): Eukaryota > Viridiplantae > Streptophyta > Pinopsida > Pinales > Pinaceae > Pseudotsuga > Pseudotsuga menziesii. The sequence goes on along the minus strand of LPNX010975713.1, from coordinate 31,597 downwards.
TATATTGTAATTGACCAAAATAGTCCAAATAACTATCCTCTCTACATTGATGAAGAAGACATGGGTTGTTTCATTCTCTCTCTTTATATGAATCTATTGAGGATGAAGGGTTCAAATATCAAGTCATGGAACTCACCGAAATCCAAAATAACAAATTATGGAAATTATTTTTTGACAGTGCCTTTGTAGTGTATAAGAGATGAGTTGGGAGAAGGGGTCTTGATACTTTCCCCATATTGGGATAAAATTACTATGTCATATAAGTTGGAGTTTAAACCTACCAATAATGTTTATTGAGTATGAAGCACTCATAATGTTTATTGTCATATAATGTTTATTGAGTATGAACCCTAATCCCAAGTTCACTTTCCAAATCCTTCTTCAAGAAGTTGTGAGAGGCACTTGAGTCTATCAATAAATGCAGTGGTATTTCATTGTTGAGAAAGTTCACATAACACAACTAGTTGAAACTCTACCTTTGGTTTCCACTAAGGAACCAATCCTTTTCAAGGACCTATTTAAGAGGAATTATGCCCTTTCATTTTCAAAATAGTTTTGCAGTACACGTTTGCAAACAAACTCTGAAGCAATAGAAGTAGTACATATATATTCATTAACTAACAACTGCTTGTAATGTTTTTATATGCAGGGTTGGATGACTGTTAGAGTACCCTAAAGGGGGGTATTATAAAATGCAGACCAAGTATAAGATGGGTAGCAACTGAAAGGGCTGCCCTTTGGGTTGATAAGGCATTGGACAAGGCCTTAAAAGGGCAGACCGCAGGTAGAAGGAAGTTAACAGAGGTCTGTTCGAGACCTAGAGGAGGGGCCAAGGCACTAAACAAGCAGCCCAAGGATGTTTAAGGAGTGGCCATGGGCTGTAGCATATACAACTTGAAGCTTACACTTGTGCTAAAGATGCTAGACTTTGAGCAGTTATTTGAGGTGTAGATATATGCCTAAAAAATTTCCATTGGAGAAGTTTGATCACAGGAGGGTCACCCTGTATCCTATGATAATATGAAGCTATAGGATTGCAAGTGGAGGCACCCCATTCATGAAAAATATATGGCTACATTTGTGCATTTCCTACAAGCATGGAGGAATTATTTGGGGTAAACCGTTCATTGTGAATATATCAAGTCACTAAACAAGCAGCCCTAGGGGAGAGCCCTAAATGCAAGTCTGTAAGGAGACTCAAACACCGAATAATATATTCTTTTGGAAGGGTTAGTGATCAATGCCTTAATGGAGTCAAGAAGAAGACATACTATATGGACAAATATGAACCTCGTAAATGAAATTAGTAAGTCAACTTCAAGGCAAATCTAGAATGATAATGTTATGCCAAGGTTATGCAAGTAGTTATCAAAACATTAATCATCAAGTTTATCAAATACTTAGGCATTGCATGACCATCAACTACTATTTATCATCATTCGTGTATAACCATAGAAAAATTGGAGTGTGGTATGAGTACAAATATGGCAGCCCAATAAATAGTAATAAAGCAATCGGTAAGCAGATGTATCCATTGTAGTCATATGCATACCCATTTATCCACCATTCATTATTAATTTAAACATAATATAGATGGCAGTTACATGTAATTTAGCAATACATGATATTCAACAATTATTGGTCATTTTCCAAAGTATTTATCAATTAGTATTAGGTCTATCCATAAAATAGAATTCAGTACGCGTTTGCAAACAAACTCTGAAGCAATAGCAGTAGTACATATATATTCATTAACTAACAGTTGCTTGTAATGTTTTTATATGCAGGGTTGGATGATTGTTAGAGTACCCTAAAGGGGGGTATTATAAAATGCAGACCAAGTATAGGATGGGAAGCAACTGAAAGGGTATGGGGTGGAGTTACGCTTCTATCGATGCTGCTATGCACTAGTGCTCAAGGATATGGGGTGACTGCAAAACATCGCAGGCTGCTAGAAGGTGAAATTTTAAAGTAGAATCTGTAGAATTGTTCAATCCCTCTGGTTCCTAAGGTCCGTGGTTAACAATGGTAAACTTTAGTTGTTTGATTGGTTGTTAACAATGATATACAAGGTGAAAATTCAAAGTAGGATCTACGAAAATTTTCAATCTTGTTTGGGACTGATATATCCTGGTTCAAACTATGATATTAATTATTTTCATTGTATTTGTGTTATATGTATGAATGTACAGTTTGTGTTCACAATCGCTTGAATGTCTTACATGACTTTCAGGTGGTAACAAGTGTAGGCCTACTCAATTGTTGCTATGCAGGAGCAATCATACCAAAAGGGGGCAGTTGCATGCTGCATCTTAACAATGGCACCCAAGACACTTGTGACTTTAACTATGTGGGTAAGTGCGAATAAGTTTAAAGAGGGAAGAGCTTGGAGTAGCAATACAACATTAGGTAATCACTTGACTTAGTTCACAAGGTGCAAATTAACCTTGTACTATCACACTTATTATGCTAGAAGAACCACACTAAGGCTAAGAGATGAGCAATAGCTTAAGCACATGAGTCAATATAATGCATAGAATGGTTTCCTCCCACAAAAGAATCCAACCACTATCCTTTATAAGAGGAGGCACCGCATGCCAAACCCTTGTGACAATGTTTTGAGACTATTCAAACTCAGAAAGGGAGACATTCAACTTAAAAGAAGAGTAATCCTCATACTAACAATCAGAACCAATGAGCGTACAAGTGGAAATAGAAAAATGATTAGAGCCAATGATAGTGAAGTCCAAATGAATAGAGGGCTGACTAGTGGATGAGAATGTAGCTACATGAGAATTGGCATCGAACCTATCAAGTCTACCTTGATCCAGTGAAAACCAAAAACAGTCTTCAAAGGAGTCCCCACCCTTTTGAGCCAGGAAGAACTTGAAATCACGAAATCCTGAGCATTAGTGATTATGCCATAGCTGAAAGGGATGTTTAATACCTGGAATTCATTGAGCCCGCTAATTCTGGTGCTGAACAAAAAATTGCCAAGGAGGATCCCTTTGTTAACTAGAATAGAGGGCTCACTAGTGGATGAGAATGTAGCTACATGAGAATTGGCATAGAACCTATCAAGTCTACCTTTGATCTAGTGAAAACCATAAACAGTCTTCAAAGCAGTTGACACCCTTTTGAGCTGGGCAGAACTTGAAATCATGAAATCTTGAGCATTAGCGATTATGCCATACAGCTTAAAGGGATGTTTAAATCCTGGAATGCATTGAGCCTACGCAATCTGGTGCTGAACTAAAAATTGACAAGGAGTATCCCTCTTCACTGCATGTACTACCCATTTGTCACAAAGAACTCCTCCTTGAGCTCTTATGTTAGGGAGGCCCTGGCCCTGTCCCCTTTGGTCTCTTGATAAATTGCAGATATCCCAAGCCACCAAAGGAATCATATTTCTCGTTGATCTCATTGCATGCCTTTTCAATGAAACCATATTCAATTTTTGTGATTTTTTCAATGTACTAGTTTGATGTAGACTTCCACTTTACTCTCCTCATATATGCATGTAATATGTTGTTATTAAACTGGAACCCATTCTTTCAATATGGTATAACTTTTGATTAGTTCTAATGCCATTCTTGTCTCAATTCTTTGTTTGTTTACTGGTAAATGTGGACACCATTGCAAGTAGCTCGTCTTTGGCACAGACATTGGCTTGAAGGGATGCTAGCTCATGGCTCCCAATCTGGTGTACCATGTTTTCCACCATCTTGATATTTAGCCCTGCCTCTCATGAGCATTGTGCGAATTGCTAGGTATGAATATTTATATGTGATGTTAACTGTTCAAAGGTACATCATGTATTTAATTATTTAGGAAGAACAGTACCCAGTTCATATCCTAAAAGGTATTTGTTGTTGGTTGACCATTAATAAACTGAAATTCAGGAAGAATATATTTAGACTTATTAATTAGGATAACTATTTTTTAAATATAAATTGAAAGTTCAAGTGAATGGACAGGTTTTGTGCTGTATCTTCTGTCAGGTTTGGGAAAGCATGGCATGCTAATATATCTTTTTTTTTGTTTATGTATTTTTTAATTTCAGGTTATGAATCACTTGGTTCTTTTTGTGGAAGATTTTCCATGGATGATAGCTTATCCTTGTAATTAGACTAACCAGGAATTATAGGTCTAAACATGTTTGTGCCGCTAGAATAAGTAATATTGTCTTTTCTGTATGAATTTTCTCACAGTATGAATTAGTCATTTAAGAAGTCTCATAAATTTTAGTGCTGGACAGAGATATACAAAAAAGGCCATTCTGTAAGAAACTGATTTAGATGCTCATGTTTCCCTGAAAGAAGTAGTATGTTGTCTTTTGTAAGAAACATTGTCATGAAATGCATTGTCATGAATAGAGAAATCCATTATCTTGCTTGAGCGATGGCAGGATAACATTGATATTTGACAAGGATAACTAAAAGGACAGGTTGGATTCTTAGCTCTTATTTGGAAGGAACGAAAAACTGTATTTTCCCATTCTTTGTATGCAAAGGAAATATTGTACATTTCTCTTCAAATTGATGAAGAAAGATTGTACATTTCTCTTAAAATTGATGAACAACTTGATTGAGTAGTGATCCTTGTGAAATTTCTTTGTAAATCTCACAAAATGCAAGATGTTGCTAGTTGACAAAGATGATGCTATTGGGAGGGTATGTACAAGCAATAGTAGTAGTACAATGTACATATATATTCATTAACTAACAGTTGCTTGTAATGTTTTTATATCCAGGGTTGGATGACTGTTAGAGTACCCTAAAGGGGGGTATTATAAAATGCAGACCAAGTATAGGATGGGTAGCAACTGAAAGGGCTGCCCTTTGGGTTGATAAGGCATTGGACAAGGCCTTAAAAGGGCAGATTGAGGGTAGAAGGAAGTTAGCAGAGGTCTGTTCCAGACCTAGAGGAGGGCCCAGGGGCCAAGGCACTAAACAAGCAGCCCAAGGATGTTTAAGGAGTGGCTGTGGGCTATAGCATATACAACCTAAACCTTACACTTGTACTAAAGATGCTAGGCTTTGAGTAGTTGTTTGAGGTGTAGACATATGGAAAGTGTTTCTATGGGGTATTATAAAATGCAGACCAAGTATAGGATGGGCAGCAACTGAAAGGGATGCCCTTTGGGTTGATAAGGCATTGGACAAGGCCTTAAAATGGCAGATCGAGGATAGAAGGAAGTTAGCAGAGGTCTGTTCTAGACCTAGAGGAGGGGCCAAGGCACTAAACAAGCAGCCCAAGGATGTTTAAGGAGTGGCTATGGGCTGTAGCATATACAACTTGAAGCTTACACTTGTGCTAAAGATGCTAGACTTTGAGCAGTTGTTTGAGGTGTAGACATATGCCTAAAAATTTTCCATTGGAGAAGTTTGATCACAGGAGGGTCATCCTGTATCCTATGATAATATGAAGCTATAGGATTGCAAGTGGAGGCACCCCATTCATGAAAAATATATGACTACATTTGTGCATTTCCTACAAGCATGGAGGCATTATTTGGGGTAAACCGTTCATTGTGAATATAGACAACGTTGCAACAAGCTACATTGTGACACAACTAAAACAATCACCTAAGTAAGAAAGGTGGCAATACTTCTTGGTATAAGAATTCAACATGACCATATAGCATCAACAAACTTAATGCAAATTTTGATGCCTTGAGAAAACAGGAACAACTCACATCCTTAGAGGAAGATGAGTTGCCGGTGCCAACATGATGGCATACGTAGGTTTTTACTGACTTGCATGTGTAGATCATGGATGGATTGCATTGAGACCCATCAACGATAAACATCATGAAGCAGGTGAATGAGGGTAATGTAAGGAAGTTTTGGGTAGACAAACAACTTCTATACTTTGGAAACCACATCTATATATCTAAGTCATCAACTATCAGGAAGGAGCTCTTAACTGAATGCCATGATTTGCCTTGCGATAGCCACCTAGCGACAATGAATAATGATGGCATTGTTGGAGAGAGGATACCATTATCAGTAGATGCACAAGGATGTAGAATAGTATGCCATGACTTGGCTTCTGTACAAACAAGACAAGGAAGATATATGAATGAAGGTTGGCCCATTACAAACTTTGTTGTGTCTAAGAGACCTTAGGAAAGCGTTTCTATGTAGTTCATCACCCATATGTCATATTTGCAAGGGTACACTGGAATGATTGTGGTTGGGGGCATATTTTCCAAGTATTCCATCTTCATGCCAATGAAGATACCTTGTGTTGTGGAAAAAGTTGCGAAGTTGTTTAAAAATGTTGTAAGTATTGGGGTTTTCCATTGAGTATTGTGTTGGACATGGACACAAGTTTCACCAAGAGGTTTGAACATAGTTGTTTAAGATTTTTGGGACCAGTCACCAATCTATTGATGATTTCAAGCTACCACCCACAAATCGATGGGTAGACATAGTGCATAAATGGCCTGTTGGAGGACTTCCAAACAAACTGAAAGCCTCCTTGAACTTAGAGATATGTTCCTTTGTTATCTTGTCCATCATTTTCACATAATGGAAAAGTAGGGCGAACTCTAAATTAATAAGCATATATAATAGAAAGTCTTTTTGCTTACAGCACCATATATCCCATACTAGCTAGACTTATAAAAAAAAAGAACATATAACAAATGCAGCAAATTAGCTGGGCATGGTAAACATGAATCCAAAACAGATTTGAAGCTCTATATATTTATGATGTCTTCCTATGGGACTCCTTACCACTGATATCTGTCCCCTAGGGTGACATTGTTTCATATCTTAATGAGAAAAACTACTATTTATGAGCGAGCTACTCCATCCCATTTACGAAGCTTGGAACTGAATCAATCAAATCAACTAAAGTGGGTCCACTTGGTCAATTGTAATGTAAGTAGATCAAAGACCAAGGAAACAAGACTAGATTTCCCTGAGTCAAAGACCGATATTAATTTCTTCTACTTCTCCTTGTTCCTTCTCAAAACAGAACAAGGGACGAATCACGACTTCGATCGTCCAGGAGATAAAAATGTATGATATATATCGCTGGTGGGTACAAAACCCCGACTCTCGAGTTGGAAAAAAATCCTTGTTCCTTCTCAAAATAGAACAAGGGACGAGTCACGACTTTGATCATCCAGGAGATGCACATTGCAATGTATGATATATATCGCTGGTGGGTACAAAACCCCGACTCCTGAGGTGGAAAAAAATATTATGGTTTTTCAGTTGTAATGGGAGGTGTCGTTGGTCCTTTGAATAAATCATGGGATTGAAAAGTGAATATTCTTGAAAAGAAAAATAGAAGGAAAAACGATGAAATATATGAATCTGTACCATTTTCCCTTGCAAATAATTGCTAATGAGCTCCATGGCTCTTGATTACTATAACTTACACCCATAATAAAAGTTAAAACCAACAGAGTGCCAAATAATAATATCCAGATTCCAATTTGGAAAATCCCATCAAGCTGTGGTCTAGCAACAAGGTTGAGTGCTCACGGCAACTAACCTGTAAAAATCCTACAAATAGAAGAAGATTCAAGAAACTAACCTATAAAAAGCCTGCACAGTGCAGATAGAAGAAAATTTCTAAAATTGCTTCCCATGAATCCACTCAGCCACTGTAAAGACTGATTTGCAATAGAAATCAAGCTTGATGTTGAGCCTGAGTCCTGACTCTTGCACCATTATATAGGTAAAAAACTTCCTCACTTGACTAAATTTATGGACCAAATCCAGTGAAAAAACTTCCCCAATTGATTAAATATCCACATTTTACTCAAATAATTGTCCACAAATCCAAATCCAGGATGAACTATGTCCAATTTACCCCAATCGAGGTGGAAGTAATACCAGTTTACAGAAATATTCATAAATCCCGGCGAAATAGCAAATTTTTAATTGTATTATCCATAAATCCTGGGAGAAATACCAATTTTTCAAACTATTATCCATAAATCCGACGAACAATCTTCATTTCTCCTCCCAATCAGAAAAAAATGGGCGAATTTGGGAAAATATCTCCTCGCAAACGGAAAAATTCAGGCGAATGTGGGAAAAAATAAATAATTTCATGGGCTAATATTCATTTTCTAGATTTTCCCTAAATTGGGATGAATGCGATTTACCTTGGCATAGCTATATACAAAATAAATAATGGGCGAATATATTAAATGAAATAATAACATTTTAATAGAAAAATTCGCTCACTTTTTTTCGGTAACCCTTAAAATTTGCCATTGGGCTATAATTCGCCCCTAAAATCATCCCTGAGTCAGTCTTTCCACCTTCTTGACAGCCTGATAAACCCAACTTGAAGGATGGCTTGGCTAGTAGCATGATAAACCCATATGTTGGCTTGGTTGTGTCTCATGTGAAGTTGGCTATGTTTAAACCACTACCTGTGTAAGTCTGATAAACCTAACTGTGTTGGCATGATTGAACTTTAATTGTATCCTTGGCTATGGGTGAAGCCTGTTAGTGTTCCTTATTCCTTGGGGAAGATCATGCCCAGCTTGGGCGTGGCAGTGTTGCTGAGAGATTAAAGAGCACATTGGCCTATGGTTGGGTGGAACGTTGCAACAACATAGCTAGTTGCGGGACAAGTTCTATTCAAGATAAGTGTTCTTGTATATGTTATTCTCTGCAGTTGTATTCTTGTATTGTAAATTGCTTGATGGAATGTGATGAACATGTTGCTGTGTTGAATTGACGCATTGTTCCTTTGAATAAATGCAATTATAGGCATCTATGTATGTTTTCCATCAATGCATTTCGAACTAAGTTGCAGGGTAGATTGGCCAGATCGGTAATTCCTTGAATGATCAGATCTATCCAAGACTTCAGTGAAAAAATTTGGGTTTCCTGCTATAAATCTCCATTTATTCAATATGCGAGATGAGGAATGTTAGTTCGCAGATTGTGTTTTATGCAATTTTCACTTCAATAACTTCCTTTCCGCAACTTGCGGGATGTGGGATGTGGGATCGCAGTGTTGCGATTTCCACAATTCCCAACCCTGCAAGTCTAGGTTTCCGTACCGTCGATCTTCGTGGGATGATTGTCTGTCATTGATTTGTTCCCAATGCGGGATGCAGGTTGCGGGAAGTGAGATTGTCATTTTTCGTAACTTCGGACCCCGCAACTCGGGATATCCACACCGTTGATTTTTGCAGATGGATTTTGAACCGTCGATTTGGTTCCAGTCTAGGGGACCGTTTGAGATCCTTGATTTCCATTGAAGATGAGAAGACGAGAAGGAGCATGATAGTGTTGGAAATGTCAAGAAGCAGTTCACAACCATGCCCTGTGTTTCGATGAATAGTGGAATTTCTCGATGAAATTTTTAATTCCGCATGATAATGGGGTATGGGTACGTGACATGGTGGCCTTCAATGTAACCAATAATTTGATATAATAAAGTTTATAAGTTTATCTTCTGAATTTTCTCTTGTGATTGATTAATGTTTATGAAATTATTGATGATCTTTGTTTAAAAATTTAAAGAAGTGAAATTGGTAAAAAGTGTTGGCCCACTAATTCACCCCCACCCTCTCAATGTGCCATTGTGTCTAACAATTGGTATCAAATCGAGCCTTTAGTACAAGCCTAAATAGCTTGAAGGATATCAATGGACACATAATGGATGCAAAATTCAGAGTCCCCTAGCAATTATGAAGTTCCAATACTTGATGTGACCAATTAGATTGGATGGAGAAGTAAGATAAAATCTTACTTGAAGAAATTTGGTGTATGGGAGATTGTGGTCAATCCACGTGCTTAGTCAAACAAGAAGACAAAGTTATCTACACAGAGGATTCCAAGAAGGACAATGCCATTGCATTGAAGTTTCTTATGGATGGAATATCAAGCTCCATTAAAGAGAGTATATGAGAACACACTTGAGCCAACTACCTTTGGTTCAAGCTATAAAGTGAGTATCAATGAAGAAACCAAGATACAAAGATTGAAATAGTAGTCAAGTCTACTCAAGATGAAAATAAATAAGAAAAGGAAGAGAAAGCATCATACACTAGTGAAGGTAAGAATATGTCTGATGACAGTTGCAGTGATTGTGATAACATTGAAGATGATCTTGACGATGCTAAGAAATATGTCCTAGCACACCTTTTCGAAGATATTGATCTCAGATACAATTTGAGACTTGAAACAAAAATTTTGGGGTCCTTTAAAAAGTACCATGAGAATTCTATGGATATGTTCAAGAAACTCAATCAAAAGAAGACGAGTTTACAGGATGAGTTGGAAAAAGAAGAAGATGAAGTTGAAAGACTAAAGACTGAATTAATCAGTCAAACAGGAGAACAAGAAGAGTCTGGTGAAGATCTTGAAGAAACAATGAAGACAAATGTTGAGTTGAAGACTCATATAGAAGAAGCCAAAAGGATAGAGGAAGTATTGAAGGACACATTGGATGAGAAGGAGGAGCAATGTCAAAAGCTTGAGATGGAAGTAGTTGGTATCAGAAAGAAAAGTGAAAAGTCCAATGCATGTGTGAAGTTCAGGAACAACTCAATCATCTTGTATGAGATCTTGGACTGCCAAAGATCACCTTTTGATAAATCTAGCATTGGCTACTGTAACACACCTAGAACTGAAAAATAAATATTTTTATTTATTTCAGAAAATATTATGTTAATATTATTGTAAATTTTTTATGACCAACTTGGTCAGGGATGACTGTAATTGAATAATTATTTATTTTAATAATTAAATAGAATAGACACCTATCCAAAGGATACTGTTGAATGAGTGTTCACCGACCCACTAGGAGGAATGAGAAGCTGTATAATGCTGGTTGACAAGTAGAAACACCAACATTTCAAATTCTAGCTATTGCAGGAAGCATAACCCCTAAAACTATGGTCATGTTCCCTGAGAGGGGGAACTGATCAGGTGGCTCATTTAATTCCAAAACTGACCCAAAGACCTAGGAAATCTTATAAATACCATCAAATTGAGCAGGAGGCTCACTACATTCTATTTTCCAAGTGAATGAACCTTGTGACTGTTGCAAACTAAAAAGTCAAGCACAAAAAGAATTTGATGAGGGGATAGCTAAAATGGTATTGCTATTTTAAGTATGCTATTGAGTGCTAAGTACAACAAGTTGTAGTGTGTTCTATTATCCAGTGATCTTTGTCCTAGTGGTTCAGTGAACAAGCTTGGGTGTCCTAAGCAAGTAATCTTGGCTGCTTCAGGAGACAGTTGGGTGGAATAGTCTCCTTTGGGTGTTTGTCCCCCTTCTGCAAATTATCCAGGTTCCAACTATTGTTATCTATATGTGATTTAATTCTATTCCTGTATTTTAATTAGGAAGTATACTCAATATATGCAAAGTTTAGTAATAATTGGTTGTTATTATCTATGATCCAAACTCTCTATCTGTAAATTGTTTATAAGTAGGTTTAGCATCTACAAAGTTTATTGGAAATTGTTCTTTATTGTGCTAAGAGGAGGAAGCTGCAATATAGTTAGTTTGAAGTTATTATTAATCTAATTTTTATGTTAGGTTAATCTTTAACTTAAATGAATATTTTTCTTTCTCTTTGAATATTAATTTTAACACCTCTATTTTAGTTAATCGTATTCTACTATATTGTTATTATCAGTGGTATTTTTCTGTAAGATTTGGTTCAAAGAATAACACATATATTGAATCAAGACTAGAGAAAAACCCTACAAAAATATATTTCAGAGGCTATTATAATATATATTTACACACATTTATAAGTAACTATACTAAACTGATCAATCATAATAAGGACAAACTCCGAGAGAGTTTTGTAATAAAATTATATATTTTTCTGTTAAATAAACTAAACAGTGATAATTCTAAACAAATAAAGGGTTTCAAATCTGTAACTCGAAAGATAGAGGATATACAAAGTATATATATATATATATATACATTATAAGGTCTTACAAAAAAACATAAAAAAATTGAACTAAAACCATTAATAAAACCACCATGATTAGGCCCAAACCTTACACAATATATCATATATGTGTGTGTGTGTGTGTGTGTGTGTATCAATTCCAATCTACGACTGAGTGTTTGGCCTCACAACCAAAACCCTAGTTACAATTAGGGTAAACAAAGCATTAAAAATAAATTAATAAATAAACCAGGTTTAGAGATAAAATCTATTTAAGGATTTTAGTTAACAGGGTTACATTTTAAGGGATTTATGCCCAACCAACTTCAAACTGTAAACAAAAATACAAAATCAATATCATCAATAGGACACAACTTTGGTTACAGGTTGAAGGCCATTTTAGTATTATCAACTACATTTAAAAACGTACAAGGGTTTTCACATTAGCCTTATGGATTAATCTTTAAAAAAACATTAATATCCACTTAAAGCTTGAATCGTTTTGACAGTAGCCTCATGGCTTGTTAATTAACTCATAATTCATCCAGAATCCAAGTTTGAATCCCATAGGAGTTTTTTCACATCTAAACATTAAGCTATAACGAAATCAAGAGCAATGGCCTCTCGACATAAGTATTTATTTACATATCTACTACAAATTTAACAGAACCCTCACAACATTTTTCCAAAATACAAAACAAACTACGTAAAGGCCTTACGACTGTGATAGTTACTAATCAAAACAAGCTACATGACTGTTAAACCAAAAAATGGTATTACTTTAGAAAAATCCCTCATGGGTCCCTTAATAAGAAAACAAACATTATAGAGATAGTCGTAGAACTGTTTTCCTTTATAAAATCAATTCAAAAACTTAAAACCCAGTCATAGTTCAAACTAACGAAAACATAGCACAATTATTTTGACTCCATGGTCGATTTTTTTGTCCATTATTTTTCTCGAATGTAAAATCCTCACGACTTTACCAAAGGAAAATTACCACTTTCATGCCCAAAATACCAACGTAGAGATGGGTTCCCAATCCATGCCAACAAAATGCAGAAAACAAAGTTCAAGCCAGAAACCGCAAGCCATAGCACCCGTAACCATGATGGAACAATGAGTCAATAGGTTGCAGGTACAGGTCTTACCGAAACCATATATGCTGTGTTTCATGAAGAGTAGCCACACCCCTCAACCGCAACCATGATTAAGGAATCATGTTCGAGCACACAGAGGGCATTATTAAACTTTGTTTAAAAAAAAGGAGCAATGAAGTTGGACTGTAATTCAATTCATGAAGCTTTTACCTGTAGATGCTAAGGACGAAGGTGTTCACCAACAGTTCGATAGTTGGTTTTTAGTTTTTACAGAGAAGCAGTTTTGAAACCTTGGCGGAGAATTTTTCAATGAGTGGAGCTTTAAGGAGCATGAACATGGCCCAACACCACCACAGAACAAATTTTATACCAAGAACCAGAGTCAAGAAGCTATGGCTCTCACACTGACAGAAAATGAAAATGCAGTGTGAAAGAGAAGAACGAGGTAAGTTAAACCTTAGGGTTTAAGCCATACGAGTCTATGCTCCAACTGAAAGTGACAAGATCTTCATGTGACCACTTTAATGCTGACATCTTGAAATTTTTATTTCAACCAAAAGAACCAAACTCTAAAGTGTTGCGAACTTTCAATAAATGTTGAATGTATTTCCACAACCTTTGGATTTTGCTAGTTTAAAAGCTAGGATGGTGTTGTGTTTTCCCCTGTACTCGTTTTTATTTCCATGTCCCTTAGAATCTTTGATCATGGTTTAGCAAGGCAAGGAATCATGTTCATAAGGTACCTGCATGTTTAAAAACAAATGGTCTATGCATTAGCTCTCAAGGTAAGTAAGATATTAACCCAACAGATTAACAAGCTATCTAGAGTATAATGGAGAAGTAAGGAAGGAATTCTATGACTTAGTTCTCAAAACTCAACGCCAAAATTTAAGTATGGTCAGCATAACATTGAAGATGAGAAGAACTAGAATGTAAACCAAAAAAGTAAATCAAACTCAATCTGACAGTAATTAAAGGTGGTGTAACATGAATCAAAATAGTATCGCCATAACAATAAGTCGCATGTTATCATTGTTGCTTTATGACAAGTTATGTATAATAGATAAATGACTAGAAATACAATACCAAATATGATACGGTTAAATATATGTCAAGACTAAACAAGGTTGGAAATATGGTTGTAACCAAGTCAAATATTGTTCATAGTTGCAGTTAAGACTATAATAATTTTTTTTTATTTGTGATTTTTTGGAGATGTTATAGCTACAAATTGGGAAAATAAAAGTCCGTAGCAGACACATGGACACCTAGAAAGTATGAAGCAGGTCCCTCATTCTCCAAAGATGAAATCTAATCTACTCCTCACATACCTACAAAATACATCAGAAAACTTAGAGGATATCAAGGAGATAGTCATACACCTCAGAGCAAGTTCAGAAAAAATACATCTTCGAAGTGGAACCAGGAATCTAGGTATGAATATAGATTAAATGGTTATTACTATTCGTGTAATGGTTTTGTTCACAAGGATGTGGACTATTTATTCCTTAGAATAATATGTGTTGGAAGTCTAAATAACATAGTCAGATGTTGGACTTGTAATCACATTGGCCATGTTGCTACTTTTACCACATTATGAGACGCTACAATTGTAGTGGATTTGGTCATAAATCCCAAACTTGTGCTAGTCCAAGAAGAAAACCAATGAAGAAACCATCATATACATCATCAAGGAGAACAAATGATTCTTGTAAGATGAATCATGCAGGAAGACTTAAAGACAAAAGGACAATTGATCAAAGAAAAGGTCACTCTAAGGTATGGGTGAAAAAGATTTATTTGTTGAATATGAATGAAGTAGATCAATGTAGGGAAGATGGATTCCATTTGGAAAGCCAAACTTAAGGTCTCTCAAATACCTAAGCACTCCTTGATTCCATGGAGTTTGGAGGATGGACTCAAGAGAAAATGAAGGTCACTCCAAGTAATGAATCAGGTCCTAGGATCGTGGTTGCCAACATAGACATAAGCAAAGCTAATGTAATGCAGATATGAGGTGTGAAAATTTGGCTCAAGGAAGATGCATGTTAATAGGGAGAGTGGCAGTACTGAAGTGATTTTTGATTTATGCATTTACAAGCAAATTATTGATGCATTCCTAAAGTGAGTGACAAAAATTTCTATAAGAAACACCTATTGTTGGTATCTAATTGTATGACTTATATTGGTAATATAGTTGGTTATAATCTAGTTGGTTATCGAGATTTCTATCATTGTATGAAGAACAACTCGAAGTATTGTCATAGGACATGATGAAAAACTATAGTGAATCCAAAATACTAAAATGAGTTTAGTAGTCTGAGTACAAAGTACAGGGATTTGATTGCTGATGCAAAACTTTCTTTCACAGTATGGAATGTTTCTTCACTCGAGCAAGATGGATGGAAAATTTTAGACCTATTATGGATTGTTCCTTGCACTAATATTGGTAGCCACTGGTACATAATGTCTAACCTTGTTGAAGCATCCAAAGATATGGGATATTGGAGCAGAAAATGACTATTTAAAGCAAAAAATATGCATGTCGATAGGAGGAGAAGTTAGAAGTGACTTCATAATGAAAAACATAGTAATCTCAAGTTTGAAGTTTCATCTTATATATGAACTTGGGTTACAAAAGGGTGATTGAGGTATCCAAAGATTAGTCCATAAGCATTACTCATACCACATCCATTTACAAGAATCCATAGTACAAGTTCATTAGACTCGTGTGTTAATTTGAAGAAATTTTGATAAGCCTCCCGAAGACACATATGCATCCAAAGTTGAAGTATGATAAATGATGCTACAACAATAAAGAAGTGATATATGATCTCTGTCAAACTTGAGAAGTTCTTTAAGCAGTACAAATACAACAACAACATGATGAATGAAGCAACATGTTGAAGATAACTCTTTTTATCACTCCAGGAAACTCCTCTAGGTTGTAGCTCGAGGATGCCTGGTAACTTAAAATATTTTTAGGGTTTTCTGATATGGATCAAGTCAGGTGACCTATATAACCTCCCACTCTCAAGACATGCATGAAGCTCACTCAATCACAAGGCTTTTAGTTACAACTTATTTAGTAGGTTGAAAATAAGGTGCAGGGATGGAGAACTCATCAAGCTGGAAAACTTACATACAAAATAGATGCATGTAAATGGCTAAATCCTGACAAGGATGGTACTTATAAATCAAATCGCATTAAATCACCAATAGGATGACATCTATTAGCTATTAATCAATGTGAAAATCACCTAAATGCACATTCAGGCATAAGTATAGTAAAGATAAAGATGATGGCTAAACAACTCATAACAAAAGAGCTTACAATTCAAATAAACAAGATGAGACACTTGAAAATAGAATAGGCTTACAAATCCCTGAAGTTGAACCTTTATTATAAAATCAATCATGGGCTTTATAGCCTTCTACAAAATGACAGATACTGAAAATCCGATTTGTTTACACAAAAAATACTTGAAAGTGATAGTTTTCTTAGATTAGGGCTTCAAACCCTTGCTAACTATTTGTCTATATATTGTGAAGATCTAGTTCACTGAGCGAATTTTTAACAACTGAATTGGTCGCTGATGATCACCACTAGTGGTTCACTATGAAATTTTCGCCAACAGCCAGTGTCTCGGTGTTTAATGGAAGTGAAATTTCTTGTTTAATCCACTATATTTTCTACCTTACCACTATGGTTGCTAATCAAAAGCTCTGTCTTCTAGCACATTGGCGCCCTAGACCGAAACGCTACCACTATTTTGCAGGTGGAACGAACTAGTTTTATTGCTGTCGAAAATCATTTGTTAGAGGAATCGAGGCATTAGTCCTCTACACCGCCAATGGAAAGTCTTGTTATTCGCCGATGCACGTAA
Organism: Pseudotsuga menziesii; assembly: GCA_001517045.1. Classification (NCBI taxonomy): domain Eukaryota; kingdom Viridiplantae; phylum Streptophyta; class Pinopsida; order Pinales; family Pinaceae; genus Pseudotsuga; species Pseudotsuga menziesii. The sequence continues at coordinate 14,708 of LPNX010975713.1, read as the reverse complement.
CTGTTATTCGGAATTATTTTTGTGATTGATCAGAAGCCTTGTCCATTGCCTCACCGACACTGAGGAGTTTCTTAGCTTTACCCCACCGATATGTAGCCCTTAGTTATTCTGATCGTCGATGAGTATCTATTGTCTCAGAACCCGTAGTCAGTTTGTTTCCTGTCGTTGCGGCATCGGAACGTCAAAGATAAATGCTGCCGCAGTGTTGGAGGTTTCAACGACTAATCTTCTCAACATCGACGATGATTTTCTGTTATGGAAGAACCCGTAGTAAGTTTTTTTCCCACCGTTGTGACATTGGAACCTCAAAGATGAATGCTGCCACAGTGTCAGAGGTTTCAACGACTAATATTCTCAGCATCGACGATGATTTTCTGTTATGGTGGAACCTGTAGTCAGTTTGTTTCCCACCGTTGCAGCTCCTTAGTGAACTATCTTGCCGACGGTTTATGTTTTCAAGCTCCGACGCGTAGTCTTTAGTTCTTCCGATCGCCGATGATTTTCTACAGTGGTGGCGCCGCAGTGAACTAAAACTCTGAAATGTCGGCGTAATAGAGGACTACACCTCCGATAACTGTTTAAAAGAAATGTTTTGATGGCAGTAAAAAGTTTAGCAATACGCTTAACCATCGAAGGGGTTTTCCACCTGTTATTTATCTTCCATATTTTGGTGGCTAATGAGATGTTTTGATCCTCGCCCAAGCCACCAAAAGCTACAACTTGTGAAATTTTCATAAAAAACAAAGGATTTAAAATTGTTAGTGACATTCATATCCCTCATTGTGTGAATAAAATTCTTCATACAAAAATAAATTTATTTGGGAGATAACATCTGGCTCCTACTTGGGGATGGGAATGTCCCAGTGAGGTCCCAAGAACCCCAGACCAAAATTCCTTTCCCTAAAATAAACTAATTAACTTAACACTATCCTTTATTGTTCCATTGGGCATGGAGTCTATTCTGAAAACAAAACAACCTACTATCTACTAATTTACAATCATAAGGCCTCAGAGCCTCAAATAAAATAGAGCTTCAAGAAACACCCATTTACTGGGCCATCAAATACCTCTTCACCTTCTAGACTCTGTAACTTGAAGGTGTTATTTTTATGTACCTGGGTTATCACAAAAGGGCCAATCCACAAAGAGTCGAATTTTCCATGTTTCCCCTTGTTCTGTCTTACAGCATCCCACTTGAGGACCGAATCTCTGACCTGAAAGTTGTCTGCCTTTGCTCTTTTGTCAAACATGCCCTTTATCCTCTATTGATGAGCTTCTGATTTTCCTACAACTTTCTCCCTTATTTGCTGTAATTCTAACAAATCCATCATCCTTCTTACCATATCATTTGGTTCGTCCTCCTCTTCCTGAAAGAACTTTGCCACCAGAAGGATGAGTTGTATAGGAAATATGGCCTCAATGCCATAAAATAGTTTGAATGGAGAAGTCCCTATGGATATTTTGTCTATTACCCTATCATCCCATAAAGCAAACTTAAGCTTTGAATCCCATCTTTTCTTATTTGTCTCTAGTAGTTTCCTGATGATTCTGGCTAAGCTTTTGTTGGATGACTCAGCCAGGCCATTGCCTTGTGGGTGATAGGATGTGGAGTGCACCAGTTGGATACCCATTGATTCACACATTTTAACTAATGCCCCAGCCTTAAAAGCTGGTGCATTATCAGTTACTAACCTTACTGGGAAACCAAACCTACTAAATATGTTCTCATATAGAAATCTCATGATGAATTGATGAGTGGCATTTCTGGTGGGCACTGCTTCTATCTTTTTGGTAAAGTAGTCAGTGGCTACTAAGATCCATTTATGTTGTCCACTGGAAGATGGATTTATTTCACCTATGAAATCCAGACCCCATTGCTGGAAAGGTCCATTCACTGTAACAGGCCTAAGGGGCAAGGATTTGAGCTGCTTCTTCCCTATAAATCTATGCCATTGGTCACAGGCCCTTACAAAAGTGAATACATCAACAAAGAGGACTGGCCAATAGTATCCTGCTCTTAAGATCTTGTAGGCTGTGGTTTTCCAGTAGTGGTGGCCTCCACATGTACTGGAATGAAAGTGATGCATGACCTGTTCTGCTTCCTCTTTATCTAGACACCTTAACAAAATCCTAGACTGATCCATCCAGTACAACAGTTTGTCAATTATGCAAAACTTAATAGATTTCAACTTAAGAGCTTGTGCTTGGTTATGAGTGAGATCAGGAGAAACTTCTAATTTTTGCAAAAATTGAATGATACATGAATACCACTCACATGAAGATATGTTCTCAGCTACTGATGGACTGTTATTCTGATCTTGATTTACTTCTGTTTCCGCTGCTACCATAGTCTGCACCTTTGCTGATCTAACACACGTGAAATTTATTCCCAACAGTTCACATTTTTCTTTGGCCATGAGTTTGGCCAGACCTAATCCCCTTACCAGCTTGGTGGGTTTCACCTCTACATCAAACTCAATGAGTTTGGAAATCCACTTAGCTCTCTTCCCATAAATGTTAGGCTGAGCTAAAACATCCTTCACAGTAGCTGAAGGGACATATGCAATGACCTTTGCATGGAGAATGTAGATTCTGAAAGTCTTCAAAGATTTTATGAGAGCATAATCCTGCTTCTCAATTGGGTCATACTTCAGCTTAGCATCTCTTAGGGTTCTGCTGAAAAAAGCAATTGGATGATCAAGACCTTCATCATTCTTTTGTAATAGTACAACTACCACTGTGTCATAAGATGCAAAAGAGAAAATGTAAAAACCTTTGGTGTAGTCGGGACTAATCAGGGTTGGGGCCTCCATGACGACTTTCTTAATGTCTTCAAAAGAGTTTCTTGCTTGGTCCGTCCCCTTTATTTCTGCATCCCTTTCTAGCATGACTGTTATACGCTTTACCAACTCAGAGAAATTTGGAATAAACCTTCTGACAAAGTTTATATTGCCTAAAAAGGACCAAATGTCTCTTTTTGACCTTGGTATTGGCAGTTTTTGGATTGCTTCCTTGGACCCTCACCGGATCGATATTTACACCTCCAGCTAAGACTATGTGGCCTAGGAGCTTTCCTTCATTGAGTGCAAACTGGGACTTCTTGGGGTACAGTGATATTCCATACCTTCTGCACTTCAGAAATACCTTCCTTAAATGCTGTAAGTGGTCATGATGGCTGTGAGAGTAAACTATTAAGTCATCCAAATATATCAACACAAATTTATCTTTTAGCCCTACAAAAGCTAGGTCCATGGCTCTCTGAAAAGTAGCCCAAGCATTCATTAGCCCAAATGGCATTTTAACATACATGAAGGTGCCCCAGGGGGTGGTAAAGGCAGTATTCTCTTGGTCATCTGGGTGCATAGCAACTTGGTTGTATCCAGAGAAGCCATCAAGGAAGGACATGACCCTGGCCCCCAAGACTTTCTGCAGTAGATGTTCCATCTTGGGAAGTGGATAGTTTTCTTTCTTGGAACACTTTTTCAGGTTTCTAAAATCCACACACAACCTGATTTCTCCATTTTTCTTTCTTACCACTACTAGATTTTCAATCCACCTCGAATACCTAAGGGGGATTATGATCTTGGCTTTGAGGAGTTTGTGGATCTCTTTCTCAATCACTGGTAATAGAAGAGGGCTAATGGGTCTCAGCTTCTGTTTGAAAGGAATGGTGTCCTTTTCCAAAGGAATCCTGTGCTGGATGATGTTGGTGTCATATGTTTTTAGGTCACTATACTCGCATGCAAAGAAATCAGTAAACTCTTTTATCACGCTGCAAAATTCATACTTTTGTCCAATAGTCAGTCCAGTGGATAGATTTATCAGTTTTGGATGGCTTTGGCTGCCTATGTTTTTCTCTTGGATAGTAGGATCTAGCTCCCTTTTGGCAGGCTTGAAAGGGATGTCATTGTGATCAAACAGTTCTTCCAATGGTACTAGACCTCGGGGTATGTAGTTGCTGGGCAATTGGACAATATTCTGCTCAGTCACTTTATCTTTTAACTTGAGTTCTTTGGATTTCTCCATGTTAAGGTTTTCTTGGTCTATGCATATGTCAGAGAATTCATCTACTAACTGAAGGAATTTACTAAGCTCTTCATCATTTTCAAACACCCTCCAAAATTTTACATTGTTTAGCAGAGAGGGTTTATACTTGACTTGAACATCATAGCTGAGCTTAGGGGGTAAAGGAGGAACATATATACTTGCAGAGACAGCCAGGGAATCAGCCAGGTTATTCAAAGCCCTAGGAATATATGACAGTTCAAAAAACATAAAGGAGTTTCTGAGTTTCCATACCTCATCCCTATAGGCCTTCAATCTGATATTTTTTGTCTAAAAAGTGTTGTTGACCTGCTATATGATGAGGTATGCATCTCCAAAAATATTCATGCACATGATCCCCATCTCCTTGGCATCTTTAATTCCCAGCAGCAAGGCTTCATACTCTGCTATGTTGTTAGTGGTTTTGAAATCAAGCTTATAAGATAAGTGAATGTTCTCCTTAGATGGGGAGATCAATACTACACTCGTGCCTGCTGAGATTTGAGTGCTAGCCCCATCAAAATACATGGTATAGATCGCTGTCATGACTTCTTTGGGATACTGATGGGTGGGCTCAGTGAGATGAACTGATGTCTGCTAATTATCATATATTTGCAAAATGCAAGACCCAAAATCGGTGTCCACCGCATAGATGGGGTGATTTACTGAGCGACACTCCTTGCTTATAATGTATGCTAGCTGATTTTCCCTATATAGTCTCTTAGCTTCTCCTTTGAACATGGGAATGGTGGCGTATGTGCGATCCATCTGAAGGGTGCGATCCAGTCTCTTAGCTTCTCCTCTGAACATGGGAATGGTGGCATATGTGCGATCCATCTGAAGGGTGCCTCCTAGTCTTTTGATCCATGACCGTGATAGCAAGAGGCCGAATTTTGGAGGAATATCGACCACTACAATGTCCATCATTACTCTTTTCGAAGTTAGCTGCGTTAAGTTTACAGCCAGGTCTTTGATGAGACCTAAGCACTTGACCTTCCTAGAGTCAAAGGAGAATAAATCATGATAGGGCTTGGTGATTCTGAGGCCAATCTCATCCATCATAGCCTTTTGCATTAGGTTATGAGAGGCTCCTGAATCCAGCAGACAGTTATGGAGGATTTTATCATGGATGTTCAAGGATATATAGAATGGTGGGCAGGAGTCCTTTAGGTCTTTGATCATGGGGCCCAGGGTTACAACAGGCTTGTCATCTTGTAGGTTCACAAAGTCAGTGTCAATGTGAACCTTGGGCTGAAGGGAATTCATAATGGAGGTTATGAATGCATCATTCTTCATTAGATCAACTAAAGGGAAAGGGATTTTCAATTTTTGAATTTTAGACTCGAGTTTGAAGGAATAATGAAGCCTATCTAGATACCTTACCTCAGGAGCTATAGGTTTGAGTTGGACTTGATCAGGTGTGGCTAAAGGTGCTAGTTTATGCAATGCTTTGGATGGGGCAACCACTTTCTTTGGTAAAACAAAAACCTTTCTAGTCGGTGCAACATGCTGCTTGACAGGTACAACATTCTTCTTGAGGGGAGTAACCAGCCTAGACCTCAGTTGGTAACCTCCCTGAGCATCAGCCTGATAGACAACCTCTTCAATGATCTGCTCATCAATCAGGGCTTCCCCATATTCTGCCTGTATCAGAAAAGAATAGTCCACCTCATCCTCCATGCAGTGGATATTTTCTTCAGCTTCTCCTTCTTCTTCAATGAATTCTGGCTCTTCTTCTAATACAACATTTTGAAATGGAGCTCTTATCCTCTGATATTCCCCTTGATTTCTCTCCCTTCTGAGAATTTGAACTAGGGGGTTTCCTCTTCTATAAGGAACAAAATTTGGGTTTGAAGGAGCAAAGTCGCTTGGCCCTTTACCCCTCACCGGTAGATATCCTTGGTTCTTCAATTTAGACATTTCAGCAGTCAGGTTATCTAACAATTTGGTCATTTTGTCAATCTTGTTCTCTGATGCCAAAGCCCCACTATAGTCTGTTCGTTGCTTTTTCTTGTCTATCTTCCCTTTGACCTTCTGAGATGCTAGAATGTTTGACTCTACTTATAGGGTAGCATCCTGCATGAGTGATAAGGAAACAAAGCTCCTTTCTCTGAGAAGTAAGCAGAATTCAGAATCAAAGGCATTTGCATAAGTTATTCTAGTTGAGGTATCAGTGGGCTTAATTTTAGTAGGGATCTTGCTGTACATATTGTTGAATCTCTTGGTAAAGTTGGAGATAGACTCCCATTTTATCTTTTTAGGTTGCTAAATTCCGTGATATAGTAGAGGTGGTCCCTCCTTTCTTCCCAATGCTTTAGGAAAATGTCATCTAGGGCCTCTATGCCTGCCACTGATCCGGCAGGCAGTTCTTTAAACGACTTCCTATCTTGGCCATCTAGGCTTTGCACAAACACCCTAGTCCATACATCAGCATACAATACTACATTTCGATCCAAAATCCGACAGTTTTTTCCGACGGCGCGTGGATTTCTCTTTTTAAACTTACAAAAAATCACAAAGATATTTTTTTTTTAATAAATATGGCCACAAGCGTCGGTTAAGCGACGGCTACTCTCATAACCGTCGCTTAACCGACGGCACGTTGGTCAAAATAAGTCATAGAAAAGCGCCCAAAAGTCACATAGGGTGCCAAAGGATTCACCTGTTCCCTTATCGCTAACCTGCTTGCTTCTGTTCTATCATTGTCTTGCTTCCGTGGCGTGCCTAATGAACTACCATTCTGTTGGTTAGGTTATTTCTCTATCCCCGATCCTTTTCAGAACAGAGGCTTCTGAACCCTCTCATTTCTTTCCGTCAAAGAGCTAATGCATCCGAATCTTTCACTGATGCAAACAATGCTAAATACTACTTCAATGCATTGATCTTTACTTTCACGCTGGTCATCTACGCTGCATCCTCTTCAATGTCGAGTGTCTAAAGAGCTCGAATCTACCCAATGGCCCATCAATCGTCACATAAAAGATGGATCTAATTAATATTATTGTAAATAAAGATGCTCTTCACCCAAATTCAGGTTCTTACTGAAAGACAGGCTATGTGTCGGTTGGCCCTCACCCTCTCTATGGTCGATCGTGCAATTCACGGACAAGAGGTTCCAGCCAGTGCATGACTTGACAATCGGGGTGGAATTTGGGGCGCGCATAGTTGTTGAGTAGGGATTCAGAAGCCCATTCTTAAGGTGTAAAAGTGTTCTTTGGGAATTTTACTCATCTTCTACAAAATCAAAGGTGGCTTCTATGGGCATTTGTTCTCTGTGGTTTTGAAGAGCTGCATGCAGATATGCTCCACAATGGAATTATTCTGGTGAGATGGTATTGAAGCACATTGTTGTTTTGAATAGAGTTCAGTGCCTGGTTTCATCATTCAGCATCTTTCAGTAACATCTATTTGAAGGTTAATACATCAGGTTTGAAGAATGTTACTTATGTGCTGCTTTAGTTTCCATTCAATTTATTAATCATAGAAAAAATATTTCTTTCAAACCCAGACGTAGCTTTGAAGTCGGCCCTTGATGCTCATTCACTATTTATGTTTCTGGGGTTCAAAGCGTTACTGCAGAGACAATTTATGAGAAATGACTTTTCTTCCTATATTCCATATTATGTTGCAGTTTAACATAAGACTCGTGGTGGACTCCAGAGGGCTGTAGTGATCTTTTTTTCCAGTCTGCATGCGGTTTGCTTGGTTTTCTTTATTTCTATATTGTTGCGCTGCAAAGGTCTGAAAGCAGTTTGCAGGGTTTCTTTATTTTTGTGCTTTATACTGCCCAGGAAAAGTTTCTATGTTTCGAATAATATATTTAGAGGGAGAGTTTACTTTCTGACAAAACTATTTGTTTGATGATTATAGATTTCCCTGTGTAGGGGAACCATGCAAGTTGTTAGTAGCTTGAAAGAAGTGTTTTTATACTTAGCAGAAATCTATACATTTTTAAAATAATGCGTGTATCCATTAATAAGTGAACAGAGTTATTTTGTAGCTTTAGTGGAAAGGAGAAAAAGACTAAACTCTCCTCAGCAGTCCTCTGACTCCCTCATTCACATTTATAACACTTTGTACCGCATGATTCTAAATAGCCTGTTCCTGTGGGAAGCTGAAAAGTTCCTCCTTGTGTAATCTGTATTAACTTATTTCTTATATTGAACATCAACCAGGATGGGAAGGTTGTAGAGTGGAGAATCGTGTGCCGAAGAATCAACATTAGTCTTGAAATTAGCAAAGACCAACACATTATGCCTCTCTCATGCCAACATCCACAAAAACTAATTTCTATGACGATTATGATGACTAGTTGGGTATCTTGAAATGATCTACAATTCTTGCACTCATTACTATTTCATGTTGTAAAATTATTAAATGCATGCTTTTCCAGTTTTAATAAGCTTGTGTTAGATTATGTATTTTTACATTCTAGAAACTGTATTTCAGAATTTAAAAGTGTTGTTAGTTTTGCTGGGCATCGGAGTTGTAATTTTGCTGGGTATTGTGGATGACTTATATTGTCACATGGTTACTTGTGACAACTGCGTTGACAAGACATTTTAGTTGGTTTATTGCGTTTGTGGAAATGTGGCCGCAATACAACATGTCCAGAGCTCAAGGGTATGTGCTCAATTGTTCGTGAACTTCATGTTTATGGAACTGTTGTTCCTGTTCATGGTCGTGATGTTGACAAATTGCAACACCAGGTGTGTTCTTTTGGGAGGCCAGGGTATCCTTGTCCTTTTTTTTCATCTTATGTTGATTCATGTTTGGTTTTTGACCTATAGCCAGTTTTAAGCTATAACCTATTAATGGTCAATTGGAAGCGAGTTAAACAAAGAAACTAATTAAAATGTTGTGTAGATTTATGTAACAAGAACAATGATTGTAATGACCACCCCTTTTTGATAGAATTGGCATACATGCTGTTAGAAATCACGAGGAATAATTAGTGACTTGGTTTTCAAGTTTTAAATAATTGCAACTTTTCTCTTATATGTTTATAGATAAGAGAAGAATGCCAGGTTATTCTCTATGGTATTAACATAAGAACTGGGTTTATGGCTCACAATCTTGGCATGTTTCAAAATTTCATGTGGAATAAGTGACTGCCCTGGAAAGATCAATTTGGAAATATTTGGGAATAAACTGATAATTCTAAAAGATGTCAAGCATTCCATGGAAGAAGGAAGACCGCATACTATTTTGACGCATACTATTTTGACTGCATGACATATAATGGACCTTCTCGACCTAGAAGGGTGTGCTATAAGTTTCCAGGTGCAAATTTTTTGTCTTTAAAAATAAGTAATTAACTCAATCACATCTTAAATCCAGAGCAGTAAGTTGTAACCACAATGATATGATCAACAAATCAATCACAGTCAATAATCCAGATAGTAGATGCAAGTAAATAAAACTGCAGCAACAGAAAACATTAGGTACCTTAATGCCTTTGCCTTGTCGCTGACCAGCCGCTGGTCCAAGATTCCAAAGCAATATACCATCAGCATGCTGTCAACTGGGGAGCATTTGCATCCAAGGGGTGCCTTTCCATCCAGTCAATGCAACCACCTGAAACCAGCTGCTCCGCCACAAGCAGGGCTCAAGCTCAGTGGATGTGCAGGATAGGAACACAGAGCTCAGCAGATTGCTCATTCAACTCACATAATAACTTAAATAACAGACATTTGATTGATTTCCATGGCATGGTAGAGAGACTCCTGGTCTTACAGCAACCGATTGCTATGCACAATGCACATTAGTGGCCCGACACACTCCCAGCCTCATCTATCCACACAAACCAGGCTAGATCAGCTATTGGACTGCTCTCCAATATCACAATCAAAACAGGCCTCTTGTTCAAGCAGTAGTCCTCAATAATCAACAATGGCCTACGCCTCACTCAAGGATGCTCTCACTTTTATAAACTCTGAAGGGTGTAACTGTTCCCTATTTAAACCTGTCCCATTCATTCACCTCAACTCAATAAGAAGAAATCAGACTAAAAGGGTTCTCAACTGACAGTGTCTGCAAGCTAATTGGCATTGACTTTCTTTATCATTTCAATTCAGATATGTCACTGAAAAAATACAATTGTAGTTAATTTTGAATCAAAATGACAGGGGTAAGTATCTACCCTGCAGCTATTGTACAATTGCAGGTTTATCAGATTTCTATGACAAATTTGTGTAGTGTACATACACCAACAGGGCAGTAAGCTGATCCTGTATAAGACCTTTCTCCAACAGGGCACTAAGCTGCTCCAGTATAAAACCTTTCTGCAGGATCACCATCAACAATATCCTAGAATGAATTTCCATACAAGTCCCAAGGTTCAAAACCTTTCCAATAGGGCAGTAAGCTGCTCGAGTATAAAACCTTTCTGCAGGATCACCATCAATAATGCCCTGGAATGAATTTCCAAACAAGTCCCATGGTTCAAAACCTTTTTCCAGGATCACTATCAACAATGCTCTGGAATGAATTTAAGGTTCAAAACCTTTCTCCAGGATCACTATGAACAATGCTCTGAGATGATATCTATACAAGTCCCAAGCATCAAAACCTTTCTCCAAGATCACCATCAACAATGCTCTGAGATGAATGTCCTTTGAAGTCCCAAGCTTCATCAATCATATGGGATGCTGCAGCCATTGAAAATGAGTAATGATGCAGAGTCTTGGTAAAAGTGCTGGAAGGTGGTTGACGTTGAGGCTGTTCTGCTGATACCTCAGCATCCGAGTATTGATTTACTTCACCTCTTGGCTGCAAGTCTTCCCACTTGACAGCCTCGAAGCTGGCAGTGCACTTTTCTTCTCTGAATGGAAGCATCTGGATGGAGGAGCCCTTGCTAACATCTGGTTTTAACAAAGGTTTTTCTGAAGTTGGAGATTTACATTTGGAAGATCTGACAACAATCCACTCACCATGGGGACTTGTGATCCAATTAGACTTGTTAGCAACATCTTCAAATTTACATCAGATAAGAGGGAAAGACAGTCTTTTCCTGATACTCAGCATAGTATTTATTCATCTCATGTCAAATATTTTTGCTAGAAATGGTTGTTAAATCTTTTGTTGATTCTCAGCATGGATTTGATTCACCACATGTCAAATACTATTGCACTATATAGTGCTACTTTTTTCCATTATGTTTTAACTAACTCCAGCAATATCAGATTTCAAAACAAACCCCACTCCAGCTCTCACAGATAATAAAAAAAATTGAGAGTGTGATTTACACTAACATAAATAATAGGTTTACTATTCTGTTGAGAGTGTGTTTTGAATCAGAGGAAACAAGCACAATGATTATCTCTTGTGTGCATACTGCATACCAATAGAGGAAATTGCCATGTTTTGTTCAGGTTGACTGCAATGAGAGGTTGCATCTATTTGCATTTTCCGATTATGTGCTTTTATATGTTGGCATGCATAGGTTTTACCAGTGCTGGGATGGGGTTCATATCTCACACAGACTTGTAGAACTCAACTGAATCTTGAGATTTCTATTCTTTCATAGTCCAAACAGCTGATTTCATTTCTTTCAATGTCAAAGGACTTCTAATGTACTAGTTTTCCACTTAAACCAAATGCTGGAAATGACCAGCTGGCAATGGTCTTGATTAGAAGCACTCTTATCTGAAATGCGAGAGGAAGAGAAATATCCTGTAAATAAGTGTAGAAAGCCTGTCTATTCTCCCTGGATTCCTATTTTCACGTCTATTTCTAAGTTTTATGGAAGAAAGGTTAAATGCTATTTGCATTTGTTTCAAGTAGTCATCCCCTGAATCAACATAGCTCTTTCTGGGTTTGATAACACCACTTTCCATGGTGTCTTCCATTTTTGTCACTTCTGTTGACATCAACTTCTTGCATTGTTGGGTTCTTGCAATCTACCTTTGGAAGTTAATGTTCTTGATGGCCATGTCTTGTCATTTTGTGAAAATTTGTTCCTTTTAAACGTATCCTTGTATCAGGCCTTTGGAAGATGAGTCTCAGATGGTCTTAGTGATTTGTGTAAGCTTAAAAATGCTATTGGCTACGCACTTCTGATACAGAGTAGTGCAATATTTTGAATTTTCCAAACCTAGGTTCACTTGGATGAGTCTTCAAGCAGTCAAGGTGGTCCATTGTACAGCAGACAATAGTTTTTGCTTGAACCTCACTCAATGGATTCATTGATCAACAGGGTGGATCTGAATTGATACCCCTGGCCTTGATTAGGTGCTTTAAAAAAATATTGTCAGATGAGTGTATACTTGATACCATCAAACAAATTAGGACCCACATTGGAGAGAGAGATGAGGCTGAGAACTAGTTTAAGTAGGAAATGTGCAGTGCCTTGTACCAATTGGGGTTGACATTGGAATTGAGAGCATCATTGATTCATGGTAAAATGATGGAGAATTCAAAATGAAAGTGCTTATAAATATGGAACTTATTATGGACGATTTTCCCAGCTGTCAGCAGGCAACTATCGTTGAAGTAGAGCTCTTGGTGGATGACTTGTTCGGTTGCCAATGATTCACTAAGCAAGATTCTCATCTGACTGTCAAATGAGAGTTGTTGGGCAATCTCTGTTTCGAAATTATCTTGTGATGTTTTGTCTAGTTTATAGTTTTGAGGCTATGTATGGATCAGGATTATATTAACTTAGTATTAGCTAGTTTTCTATGTTTTGTGGATTGAAGGCTCTTAGAGTATTGAATATATTTCTGCTGAGTTTATGATTGTAAATTTGGGCTTTTGTAAACATGGCTATATGAGTTCTGCCACTGTAGACATCAATACATGTTTTCTCCCATAAAAAACAGTTTGACCCATGAGTACTTGCGAGTGGAGCTGGCAATTGATCAGTATAATGACCAATCATGTGCAGACATGAAATCAAAACAAGAGAAATGCTGGAATGCAATGACAAAATTAAAGACAGCCATGCACTATGCCTTAAGAATAACCCACCCCTTAAGTATTTGAGAGTTAAAGAAATTATTTAATCCCAATGACTAATTCATTCATTTGGGGGAAGCAGTGTGTCATTTGCTATTGCCAATACTCCAACATTTGGTGGAAGCAGTGCCTCGTATGGTTCTTCCAGCACTTCATTCTATGGTTCAAGCAGTACTCCATCATTTGTCGTGGGACAGTCTTTTGGATCCTTGGGAGCTTTGCCCTCTGATAATAATTCCTTCCTGCAGCTGGGGTTGAAATACCAACTAAGCAAAACTCAAAGTCAACAAAACACAACTCATAATAGGTAAACCCTGCCCTTAGTGGGAACTGTAGATGTTCACAGTTGACTAGATGTTGTAAATGTTACTTTACACTTGTAATATTTTGATGAGCATGGTGAGTAGGATTTCCGCAAAGCATGGCATCTAGAAGTAGTCTCTGTTTTATCTACATACCATTATTTGGTAGGACATCTTGGGTATTGCATGGATCACACCCTATCTCCTGGTTCCATCTTTTAAGCCTTACCATCCTCCATTCATTTCACTCTTGTTGCTGTACAAACCCATTGATCTGGAATAGGCAGAGTGACTCATGGACCTTCCCCTTTGTGAAATGTTTATTAGGATGGCCTCCATGTTATCCCCCATGTCTCAGCTCTAATGTGTGCCACAAAGTTCTCCAAAAGCCTTATGCCATTTTACTTGTAAACCCTATGGATTGGATCTGATTGCCTAGGAGAATTATCTTTCGAAGTCTTATGCTTCTCTAGTCAATTTCCACTAATGTTTGGATTTGAACCTAGGATTACTGCCAGAGTTCTGTATTTTCAATAATAGATATAGACTCAATAACCCTAGATTAAGGTGCTAGTCCTGTTGAATGCCACCCTATGTCCATAAAAAATTCCCCTAAGAACATTCTGCCATCTAATTTGAGTTACAGATCTGGAATTGAAGGGACAAATTAGGGGCTATCCCTATTTCCCTTTTCTTCATCCTTTTGTCCCTCTGGTTCTGCATCTCTGTGCCTCTTACACTTCTAGGTGGATTTATTGGGACCAGAGCTGAAGCCATACAATATCCAGTAAGAACTAACCAGATACCTAGGGAAATCCCAGCCAGAAAATATCCATCATGGCTCCTTATCCTGGGAGCAGGTACCTTGCCCTTATTGTTTTAGAGTGCATATTTTTTTTTCTAGAGGAAAATAGATTATTAACCACAAGTCAACAAGCAATTGAAAGCTTTGTAGTTCACAAAATTCAGGATGTTCAGATTACACTACAAACCACTAAGATTATCAAACCAGCATATCCCACTCCTGTCCCAACTACAAATATAATTTGGGTTTGCTTTTATACAGCCCAGACCATTTTTACCTTTCAATCCAAAAGAAGACAGCAGAACATACTGTTGATAGGTTTCATAATGTTTATAAACAGAGAATGTGTGGTGACAGCCATTTATATGGGTCCTGATGGTCCTAGTCCTCTGTAATGAGCTTGATGTCAACTTTCTTCCCTGGGGCTTCCTTCAATGCTCATTGCCAAACTTTTCCATGATACCTATGCAGGTGCAACTTGGCCTCTGCCTTTCACGAACCTGACCCTAGGGATGGCCACATCACCTTGGACCTGCCGGATGTTCACACTAGAAAACTCGATACTCATTAGAAGCATATTTTTATCCTGCACCATTCTG
>LPNX010975661.1:1465347-1478557 GCA_001517045.1 Pseudotsuga menziesii | reverse complement strand
TTTGAGACTCCGTTTGTGCCATTGGTTTCAGAATTCCGCCCTCTATCTAGTTATGAGACCACTATCTCATGTTTAAATAGTCAAATTCAGGACCATTTCCCATTACTCACCTTGATTCACAAGCCATGACATGACGATGTGAGTTTCTACGGACCGGTACTTATATAACACTGCCCGCTCGTAACTCATGCTAGCGATCAGGCCGCCGCCCATTAAGGATTGTAATATAATTTTTTTTTTGCACTTATAATTGTCTTTTCCATCGCACCTTACGCAGACATATTTGGACCCCATCCACAAACCCTTTATTTTTCTTCCACGTATTTGGCATAGAAGCGTCCTCGTGCTTACGCCCATCAAGGACTGTAATTTTAGTTTTTATTTTGTATTTTTAACACATAGTTGTCTTTTCTTTTTACCGCACCTTACGTGGACCTCTGGTCCACTATCCACAAAACGATTTCTTTTCTTACACGTATTTGGCATATAAATGCCTCCGGACTTGTACTTACATTACATGTAGCCAATTTCATCCATCGCAACACACACACTCTCTCTCCTGGCCTCTGTCCGAGAGCCACCTCGGTTTGCATGCCTCTATCACATCATCTCGTAGGCCTCTACCGCAATCTATCCCACACATGTACTGGTATGTTTAAGAGCCTTCTGCTTCGTCCATACTACACGAATGACCTTTGGACTTCTGTCCACCGTCTCGACATGGGGCATCGCATGTGCCACCATTGGTTGACCACATTGGAGTTTCGTTTAAGCTCTTTTCTAACTCCTTAAAACAATGAAAATATTGCTGAGCACAACTGCTTCCTTTCTCACTCACTAAAGTATAGGAAAGGGTTCCTACATCGTCTCGTTTACCTCCTTTTGCAAACCATGTAGACCATTTCATGAAAAGGACCTCCTTGGCACACGCAAGACAATGTTGTTCCCCTTTGCATACTTTTGTGCTTTCTCGGATAGAGGGGCTGCACTTTATGAAAAAGCTCACCACCGGTTGTCGTTAAGCTCTTTTCCAACCGTCTCAACAAGAAAAGATCACTGAGAAAACTTGGTTTCATTCATGCTCGTAAAAGTATTTGAATGACCGTCCAGTCAGTATAGGTTTAACCTTTTCTGACCTGATTGGAATACCAACGGTAAAGAAGTCTCTCATCCCCTCCAGGATGGGTGAGCTCTCCTATGTACTTTTATCCTTTTTTGGGCACAAGAGACTACCAACGAAAAATAGCCCCCACTGGAGTATTCTTCATGCTTTCAGACTCTTTAAAAATGAAAGTACCATCAAGCATTTACCTTCTCGGGCTCGCCAAAAATCCACGAGATCATACCACAACGGTGTCCCTAAACACCACCCCACAAAAAACAGTTTGGAAGCATCCCAAGATTGGGTCACCTTTGTTCAGAGTACTTTGCAATGTGTCTTACTTGGATCCCATCAGTATCAAAAGTGTCCACCTCCTCCAATTATTTCCCATCTGCAGCGACATTCTCGGTATTACAACTATGATCCCATTCCCTTGAGTCAGTTTCATTGCCGTTATACTCTGAACAAAGTAAGTTTGAGTCTCCCTCCTCCCCTGCCCCTATTCAGTTTTCCCTTCCCCCCCTTCCCCCCCAATTCAGTGAGTCAGTCCGCAGATTGCTTCACACCTTTCAGTTATCCCTCACGCTCCTGGACAAGGAAACATCATTTCCTTGGCTAGGGGCAAGTCTCCCTCTGTCGATGCCAACACACATATTCCATAGGATAGACCTAGAGGTCCCTATACCTTGGTTTCATTAACATCATTGATGAGTTCCTTAGACCACCTGAGAGGATTCCATAGTGCCTCTTGGGATGGTTGTTTCTCATGTGCTCGACTTCAACTCCATCATTGCACCGTTTAGATTCATACAGGGTTTGTTCCACATAGTACTTGGTTGAAGACCCCAAATGTCACTCAAATCTAGCACATTGGTGAGTCCACTCAAGGGACCTAAACAGGTTATGTCCCTTGTGATTTCTGGGTTGCGTTGGAGACAATGTTTAGAAGCCCCAGTAGTGCTTCGATATACCTTTATGATTGATACAACATACTTGTACCACAAAGACTCTGACTCTCAATCAATGAGTCCACATAGCTATGTACCAGATCTAGCAGATCATCAGTCATGAATATATAGCATTCCATGAGTATGCCATGGGTCCAATGTACTAGATCAGTATTGTATTCAGCCTCACATAGAGGCAACTAGCATTGTAACATCAGTTGTATATGATCAACTCTTGTATTTTAGAGCATAGATCAAATGATTCTTTTGACATTGTCATGAGCATGGGAATGCCTGGCTTGTCCATATACATGTCACACATTTATTGTATCTCACCCATTGATGGGAACCAAATTAATACAAACCAAAAGCCACCATGCCCCAGCCCCAGAAGCACCACCTCTCAACAGCAAATCCTATGATGTCCGTCAGCCATACATTGAGCTCCTACCCTCACACATCAAGGGGCAATCTGTTAACCCAAAAATCCCCCACATAGCTCTCTATGGCCTACACCACCCAAGGACACCATCTCACAACACTTATTTCACTCCATAAGACCTTCCATTTGACCCCCGCACCTCCAAAAGATCCCAAGGATGAAGAAAAGCGCTAAAAACCCCCAAAAATAGCCCAAAATAGACCCATAGGAGCTAAAGCCCTCAAAAAGGGGCTAAAACCTTGAAAGGGGATAAAATTAGGGCAAAAGGGGCTAAAGCCTTGACCAAGGGCTTAAAACCCTTAAAACCCTTGGAAAAACTATATAAGGAGGGTGGGGGGTCACTCTCAAGAAACTCCTCATTTGCATATTGTTATGCTGCCCATGGATGCTTTGAGACCTCTTGCTCTCAAAAGACCCACTCTCCCTCTCCTTCATCTCCATTTCTCCAAGCCATTTCTTCCCAACCAAGAGAGAGGTGCTCCCATGAGCTAGGGCATGGTGGTCCATTTCCACCTAAGTGAGGTATAACTTGTTTTCATGCATGTTTATTTACTTGTTTTGTTTTCTAACCAATATTTCCAATTGCAAGTTTTCCATTAACATCATTTGCAGGTTTTCTTCATAGTAGTATAGGTTTATTTTGCAGGTTTTGGAGAAGGAACCCTAACCCATTGTGTCCAGAGGGGTTCAACAATGCTTCATTTCTTCTCTTTTATTTTCTGCTCTTAGATCTAGTTTACAATAGCTTCCATTTACTTGTTCTAGTGTATCTTAGCTTAGTTTCAATTCGCAACTCTGTTTATGTCATTTTTACATTATGTTTTTTACTGTTTTCTAAGGGTAGAAACCTACCCTTGTGCCCTATAGCCACAAGAGAGCCATTTATGCCCCTATAGTGAGGAGAAATTCTCACTACACCCCAGTTGATGAGGCTTTGTTGGTGGTTTTACCAAAAAATTGTTTCGTTGTTGGGACCGATTTACAATTGAAAGGAGGATATGTTTTGGAGATGAGAGTTTGTTGAAACCAAAAATCATAATTTGAAGATGTTGACGAGCATCTGGTTGGATAGATATATTCACAACGTTCCTCATGAATGGTTCTTTTGTGAGTTTCTTGTTGTCTTGTATGAGTAGCTGGCAAATTTTGCTTCTAAGAAGAAAAACTTCCAAGGAGGAGAGTTGACATCCTGGACTTCAGAGCTGATCCAGGAATTACAAGAAACATACAATAAGGCATCGCGGGCTATTGAGGTGTGGTTGGACAGTATCCTAGAGGGATACATTACTAAGTTTGTAGTTGATACCAATAAGTCATTTAGTGAAGTAGAAAGGGAGTTATTTAGCGGACCACAAGGTAGATTCTTGCTGTCTTTGTAGCTATCAATTAAACAGCTAGTTTGCGAAAAAGGTATTTTGAAGATGGACCAAGAGTAGTGGAACTCTGGTGTGCGGAGGATGTAGGCATCGTGATGAAAGGGGGGAGACGCATGGAAAGGTAAGGGGTAGATGGGCATGAGTTCTAGTGAAAGTGAAGGTCATCAAGGAAACAAGTGGTTGTAAAAGAGGAGGAGCAAGGTTTTGAGAGAACAATCATAGGACGGGAGAAGGTCTTGCTGTGATCAAAATTTCATGCCGTGAGGAAAAACCACATGGGACAAAGCGACCTTTCAGTGACAACGAGGATGACATGGCCCAGGTTACACCCAAAAGGATGATAGGATCGAACCCCAGCAGTAACGTGTCCACACCTCTGCGCACTACTCCACCACCAGGAAGATACGCACATTCTACATCGAGTTACCCGACGTGTCAGCAGCAGTCTAGAAGTAGATTACTAGCCAGAGGAAGAAGGCCCGGAATGGAGGGAGATGAAATGAAGCTACCAATATTTCATGGAAACGGCACCAATGACCCAAAGAAATACTGGTTCTTGTGTGAGGTTATCTGGACTTCCCGACAGATTGTAGATGATGATGTCAAGAAAATCTAGTTGGAAACCACCCTCAAGGGTCATGCATTGGAGTGGTATAAGAGATTCATGCTGGTTCCTCAGGGAGGCACAATGAAATCTTTGGGTGAGATCTATAAGGGATTGTTTGAAGAATTTAAGAAGCTGAAGTCTGAGGCTCAGTACATTATTGAGTTAAAAGAAATCAAGAAGTTCCTTAATGAAATAATTTGGGACTTCGATCAACGGTTTAAGGTGTTGATGGCTCGAGTGAGCTTCTAGATGAGCGATGTTCAGCACAAGGAGTGGTTTATCGTTGTGCTTATCCCACATATTAGACAACCACAAATGAAGAAAAATATTTCAACACAGAGCAAGGCTCTGGAAACTACAATGAAATTGGAGGCATCGCTGGTAGGAGAAACTACGGTTGGGATGAACTAGATCTAAGCATAGTTGGCCAATCTGAAACTCTAACTGCAATATATCAAGAAGGGTAAGAAATATCATAATGAACTTTGGTGCACTTGATGTCCCACAAATAGACACACCAAGGATACATGTCCAACATTTAGAACCATTTGCTTCCAGGAGCCCCGAACCCATTGAACTGCGCTGGTATACCATGGTGCCACATATGTCAGGTCTATGTGCATCGACATGAGAACTAAAAATACATGAAAAAGATGGTTGCCAAGGAAGAAAATCTGTTCTGTAGCTTTTTTCGGTCAATAGGACATGATGATAAAAACTGTCGAGCTTATGACTTGCTCCAAGAACTGACATATGATTCATAATTTGTGAAAGGTGAGGACCCCCAGGAAATGTAAGTGCAACCAAAGATGGAAAAGCCAGTAGCATAGCTACAGTATACACCACTGCCCCAGATGCATTTTATCTCATTGTAACTACAACAGCTGTTTACAGCGCAGCCATAGTTTTCACCTCAGCCATAACTATAGTATGCGCCATGACCATAGTATAATCAGGCGCCACAATATGTTCAAGCTACGCACTATGTCTAGTAGAAACCAAACCCATTGTAGCAGCAGATAGGCCAGCCTTAGTTTCAGCAAGGAGGATTCCGTAGAGGATTCAGAGGACGAGGAGGAGGCTTTGGTTGAGGAGGAGGATGAGGTCAAGAATCAATCCAGTTTTATACCTATGGATTATTCGGGCACTATCAGAGGGAGTGAGCTCATGCGTAGTGTACATACTATGTGGCCAGTGAGCATAATGTTGAAAATTTCCCTCAGCTAATTGCAAAATGGCAGGCTGGAAACATTCCTTGGTTGTAGAATGTGTAGACTCAGAACCAGCCAATGTTCCAAGTACAAAACCAGTCGATGATGCAAAATTAGATCCCACTACAGACTCAGACTCAGAACTCGCCCCAGACTCAGAATCAGTTGATGAATCAGCCATTGAATCATAACCCACCATTGAATCAAGCTCAGAACCTGAACCAAGGATCGACGGTTTCCACGATTCAAGCCGAACCATGAACGAAGGATGTTGACATTGGGGTTGTCACTCATGCTCGTGCGACAACTAGAAAATATGGACCGAGGAAGCAAGTTCATATCACTGGAAAGAAAAAAGTAGCATTTGATATTGTGATTGAGAAGGACACTTTATTCAAATCCAATCATACAATTGGGAGAAATCTGGGTAATTTACCGATTATTGATATGTCATTTGCTTTTGATCCATATATAGAGGCAGGACCATCATGGTAGCATGGTACCTTGCAGCAGTTCTTTGAGAGTTTTCTATCACTAGTAAGGGATCCTAATGCTCTTGTTGAGATTGAGATGTTATTGTACAAACCGAATAATGCATTGAAGGATTCCACAGTGAACTCCTTACAAAAGAGGAAGACAAGCAAGGAGATGAGGATGAATATCCAGATCAGAGATTATGAGGTTGACTTGGTTATTCTAGATCTTGGATCAGATGTAAACATTTTGACCAAGCAAACCTGGAAGTTGATGGGAAAGGTGACCTTGGGATGGTCATCGATGTAGTTGCGACTAGCAAATCAGGAAAAAGTTCATCCCATTGGTTGTGTATCAAACCTACTTGTCGATATTGAAGGTATGAAAAAGTATGCTAGCTTTGATGTGATAGAAGTGGTTGAATATGGAGTTTTCTATCCTTCCCTTCTATGGATCAAGTGGGCTAATGATAGCATGGAATTCATCAATTTCAAGAAATGGGTCATGATGTTTGAGAACCAGGATGTCAAGGTCATCACTCCCATGGACCCTTAGGAAGGTCGTCGGTATATTGAACTAGTGAAGGATGAAGTCGGTAGAATTTGGGATCATGCTTATAATATCTCTAAAGACTATATCCATCCTACAATCGACAACAAACTTGGATGGCATAGCACAAGTTATACATCCTCTAACTCTGATGATGCTCTGGAAAATTGGCAGAATAGGTTGCATGAAGTGTCATTCAGGAAATGTGGGTTGATTACACAGTCTCTCCATCGTGTCGCAAGTGAGATTGTTGAGTCACCAATTTATGAAGGGCTACCGGGGTTATCAAAATTCCTTAGAGAATTTGAATAGAAAGTGTTTGAACCACAAAGGGTATTGGCCC
Organism: Pseudotsuga menziesii; assembly: GCA_001517045.1. Lineage (NCBI taxonomy): Eukaryota > Viridiplantae > Streptophyta > Pinopsida > Pinales > Pinaceae > Pseudotsuga > Pseudotsuga menziesii. Next base: position 1,471,506 of record LPNX010975661.1, on the reverse strand, counting down.
TAGACGTCATGCTAAAGGCTACTCCGGCTCGATGGTGGGCGACACACAAACAAATGATCCATGACTGGGAACAATGTTGGATATTGATGATGGTGTGCTTCGGCAATTCAGAGGTCTATCATGCTAGGAGATACGATGGGTGGAATGACCCCACCAGTCATTTGATCAAATTTCAAGATTTATGGACATTACGACCCAAATATGAGTGGGTCCATGCTTTTTTTAACACTTTGGATGAGATGCCATGGTCCTAGTATGTAGCGGTAGAATTACGCAGAACTATCACCACTTGGGAGGAGTTTTCCATATTCTTTACGTAGACATTTATTTTCTAGGATGCCAAACCAAAAGTTCATAATGCATTGCACATCATCTGTGACGTAGTGTTGAAAGTTGTCCCTATTGCATACCCAATTGATCTGCATGGACACTGCTCAATACAATCCATGATGACATGCTACAACCTGTCCAGGGATCCTAAAGATGATGATGAGTTGCAGAATGTTAATATTTCAGAGTCTAAAGGAAGTCACGATGTCGCATCACCCGACACACCGACAGATTGAATGAGTTAGCCACTAAATATCTAGAAAGTAAACATTGGGCTAGAAGAGAACCCAAAATTTTCCAATGTTGGGTACTATTGGGATGAGGAGACAATGGCCAAAATAATGGATCTATTGCATGAATTCCAGGATATTTTTCCAACGCAGTTTTCAGAAATGAAGGGGATATTAGGGGACCTAGGGGAGATGAAAATCCTGTTGAAACCAGATGTAAAACCTATCCGATAGAGGCCATATCGACTGAACCCATGATATAAAGACCATGTGAAGGTTGAGATAGACCAGATGCTGGATGCTGGGATCATCGAGCCTATAGAAGAATCAGAGTCAATAATCCCTATGGTGGTATAGGATAAAAAGACTGGCGAAATCCACATTTGCATCGATCTAATAAAGTTGAATGATGCATGCGTGCATGATCTGTTCCTGACTCCTTTTACAGATGAGGTACTCAAAGGAGTAGGTGGTTAGGATATGTATTGCTTCACCAATGGCTTTTCGGGGTGCCACCAGATCCGAATTGCAAAGGAGGATCACCACAAGACCACATTTGTTACTGAATGGGGTTGTTTTCAATATACAGTCATGCCTTTTGGGCTGAAGAATGCACGAGCAGTATTTTCTTAGGTAGTCATTACAGTGTTTAAAGATTGTATTAAAAAATTCCTACAAGTATATATGGATGATTGGACCATCTATGGGTTAATTAGGGACCATCTAGACAACTTACGATTCATGCTTGAAAGGTGTCGACAGCATCAAATTGCATTGAAATATAAGAAGTGAATTTTCAGCGTGCCGTTTGGAATCCTACCAGGACACATAGTATGTAAGGATGGTTTGTTGGTTGATCCAGTGAAGATCGCACTAATTCTTAGTTTTCCGTCGTCGACGAATGTGAAGATGCTTCGACCAACACTAGGGTATACGGGCTATTATCACAAGTTTATCAAAGGATACTCTATTATCACTGCCCCCATGGAGAAGCTACTGGAAAAAGATGCTGCATATGAGTGGACTCAGGAATGTCAAGGCCGTTTTGACACATTGAAGGCCAAGATGGCCTCCACACCTATACTAGTTTTTCTTGATTGGAATAAGGAGTTCCATGTGCACATCAACACTTTGTCTATTGTGCTAGGGGTTGTGCTTGCACAACCAGGTGAGGGAAACCTGGATCACCCAATCGCATATGCTAGTTGAAAGTTGTCATTTGCTAAACAAAATTACACAACGACTAAAAGAGAAGGCTTGGCGATGGTTTATGCCTTGCAAAATTTCAGGCACTATTTGTTGGGAGGACATTTCAAGATGTTCATCGATCATTCTACTTTGCAATACTTGGTCAATAAGCCTGTGTTGGTGTTGATCAAAATATTTCACCTCTTACGGACAGCAAGGTGTTCCGCTGGTCTGAATGGTTCAGATCCAAAAAAAATAGATCACAGAGGCTGATAACTCTCCCTAGACGGTAGATATATCTAGAATGAAAGGCTTTGACAGTTCACCTATGTACCTACAAAGATTTCAACATGAAACAAATCAAAGCAACCAGAATATGATCTACTAATCTATGCTAGTGACTAAGGAATCTAGCAATATATATCTGAAATCAAACATCAAAAATATATATGGGACAGAAAATCAACTTGCATTAGAAATATGAATAATTTTACAACCAAGCCTTAGTGTTGACATGCATCTCCATGAAACCAGCTCTTCATCCCCAAAAGCTCCAACTCTAGCTCTCTGTACTCTTTCAAAATGATCTTGGGCCAAGAATCAGTCCAACAGCATAACAATACCTTCAATGTTCTCCCCTCAAACATGGCTATGAGCTCATATTTATAGGGCTTTAATGGATAGAGATGGTTGATAAATTAGTGGGTGAGGTGACCTTTAAGATCCTAAGATGAGGGATCTCAAGCTCAACTAACCCACAACAGTAGGGATAAGGGATATCTTGAGGCTTATCATCTAGAAGCCTCGAGAAGCTTCTCTTTTTTCATTTTTAACCAGGGTACCGTGCTTCTCCTTCTATGACAGAGTGGTTCTGGTAATAACCACCTATGGACCAAGGGTGATAGGCAGTGGCACTACTTATGGAACATAGATGAAAGGCAGTGCGAGCAGGGGTACCGCTCCTGGACAAAGGGGCATGTGTGGTGCTGGGAATTTGTATGACAGACTGATAAAAGACAATTTAGTCTTCGCTCCAAAAGCTGGGATTCAGAGCAAGTAGGTATGTCAAAAGTCTTTTCACATGATGGTGACAGGATTTTGGTATAACAGGATGCCCCCCAAAAGCATTAGTCTTAGAGTGATATGATAAATGAGAGCTTTGAGAACAAGTCATTTCCAGGAGATGAAAATGTTGGCTCTATCAGAGTATGCAGTCAAGTAGGCATCTGTAGTACATCAGTATGTTGACTCATAGACACAAGTAACCAAACTCATAGCTATAGACCAATACAAGGCAGATCCATGAGTGGAATAAAAAAGCATGGCTACTAGAATATAGCGTAGATCCATGTGATAGAGGACTCAAACTTGGACATAGCTACCAAACATACAACGTAGATCTATGTCATACATATGCAAATTTGAGCATAGCCATGACCATACAAATGTGGATCCATGATAGACATACAAAACTCCATCGCAATCTGGGGAAAAAGCAATGAGTGCTTTTAAACAAATACCCAAGGTCTTCGTCTCGTCTTCCACAAAGTATGATTCTATCCATGTGATAACAATGATCTGAAGTTGAACATGGTAGAAACCACTTGATTACCGACCAATGATGTGAACCATTAACAAGTGCGAAGGATATCACCATTAATGTCAATGATTCCCAAGGTACTCTAGTACAATCTACTGAGTGCAAATAGATGTCCTCATGTTGAACACCTAGTCGATTCTATCGATCAAAGGTCAATGATGTGAACCTATTTCGAGAGCGAGAGAATCTGTCATTAAGGCATACAGATCTCAAGGTACTAAATATTGCTTCTAAGACTATTTCCCGGATGATGAGCTGATGTCGATAGGAATAGCCTCGTCGAAGGAGGGCAATGACGAGTCCCACATCGACGACATGAAACTCGAAACATAGTTATGGAATGATGTGAATGTAGTAACCATATGACTAACTCAAAGATACTGACACAAAGACTGTGTATACTGCAGAGGTAAGACTTCTTCAAATCCCCTTTGAACATCGAGTGGCACGACAAAATGACTTGGCAAGATGACTAGATAGTACAAATACACAATGTGATAGTGGACAATGCATTCTTCTAAAAGACTCAAAGGATTGGCATGACTCATGAAAGTGGATTGTCATGGAGATCAGCTGAATACCCAATTGACTGACATGATTGTGCAGACAAGTACCATGTTCAAAGGTAATGACAAAATAACTGCCATTATTTGCAAAATGATTCCCTTTCCCATTTCCCTCATCATGATCGATGAGTGCCTCCTTCAGTTTTACAAGTTCAAAGAGGGTAACAAACACTCGATATAGCTTGTCAGAAGACAAGTCCAGTCTCATATGTTTTTCAAACCTGAGAGAGGAGGGGTTCATTCCCAAAATGGGTCTCTCAATGTTTAATTTAACAAGTCCACTGAAAGAAAACTCGGCATCATTCATGTTTAGAGAGTCTGAATGAATATGGAAGAAGACTCCATGGGGGTATTTTTTCGTTCGATTTAGTCTCCAAGGCCCGAAAAAGTATAAAATCATACCTTAGAGAACTCTTCGAGTCATGATTGGATGAAGCATTCATTTCTCGTAAGTAGTCCTATCCAAACCGAGAAAGAGATAACCTACCATCGGATGGACGACTCTTCAAATACTTTAACGAACGTGAAGAAGACAAGATCGTTCGACAATATTTTCATATTTAGGGAGCCTGAAAAGGGTTTAAAGAGAACTCCATGAGGTTTCTTTACACAATGTCACTTTTTACGAGCCTAGAAAGATTCAGAAACAAAATCGACTATCTTTTCATGTTTAAGGAGTCTGAAAGAATATGTGAAAAGAAGACTCCATGACGTTTCTTTACACAATGTCGTATTTTATGAGCCTGGAAAGAAACTTGAACTAGACTCAAAAATTTGATACTAGATTTTAACGAGTGTGACAAAGTGTCGTAATAAATTCTCAACAACCTTTTCCGTTTCGTGAAAGTACAAAAAATCCATAAACAAAATTTCCAAATCTTTTACTAAATTCAACCTGTAGACAACTCATAAACAAGGGTTAAATGCATCCAAAATAAACATTAAGGGATTATGACAAATAGATTTTGACCAGAACATGATGTAATATCAAAACTATACTAAGTCAGACCCAAAAAATGTCTATATAAGGCAAGTAAATAGTAAAAAATCAAACATTTCACTATTTACCTCTAGCAGAGAGCACTTGGAGCATTTTTTAGCTAGATCTTCCATAGTTGATACCGGGAGCTTCCACCATCTATTTTCAGTCTCATCAGTTGCAGGTAACAGCTAAGACCCTTGTCCTTCATTTCATAGCTTTTATCTTGGTATTTGGTGGGGTTTTAGGCACATTTGGCAAGCCCTAAAATCCAATTTGCGGGCACCGTGGCTACCCCTTCTGGGATAGGTGGTACCACCCAAGAACCGCACCAAGAATATGGTGGACAAGAAATGCCACTGCCTGTCTCCAATGGGGCACAAGTAGTTCCGGTCGTGGAGAAGTTAAACCAATGATATAGACAAAATTTACTCATTCTTTTGATTTACAGTGACTCAAGGATGATATTGATACATACCATTGTTGTTTTTGGTAGGTCTAGGCTTTCAAAATATGGTGATATGGAAGGAAAGAACACATTATGACGAGGATGCTGCTGCTGAAAGGAATCTATTTTGTATTTCTGCACTCCAAAACTGTGGGCTTTTAAAGTTCTTCTAGACACCAAGCATGGTGTCCCATGAGAGACTACTGGAACACATATTGAGAATGTGGAATCTAGAACAGTAGTATTTTGAGGTGGGGGCACATATACTTATAGTGGTGGTAGAGGAAATCTACTTCCTGACTAGCCTATTGAGATGGGGTGCCTGTTATCTCCCAAATTGACCACCGTCATTTTGGATGACAGAATGGGTAAAAATATTTATTTCTATAAGTCATGGCCTTCAAAATTCAAAATCTCAGTTTTCGGCAGTTAACTAAGTCTGTGGAAGTTTACTTAACTGCCGAAACAGGCCAGTTTCATCAGCTAATTTGGTTTGCCAGAATGATTTTAGTCGCCGAAAATGTTTCCATGTGTAAATTTAAAAAAAGATTGTGCTCTGGAAAAATACTACCAGCTATATCCTGACCAGTAAAGCTAAAGGACTAAAAGCAGCAGAATTGTCAAGGAATTGGCAAAAAATAATTATTGCACAGAGCAGTGAATGGAAATTGGAGGAATATTTTTGCTGAAATCGCGTGATATTGCGGGGCAATTTTGATGGCCTTCCCGAACTCCAAATTTAGATCTGGAAGCACCAGTGGATAGCTTATGATCTGTAGATAAAAATCGACTATTCGAACATGCAAAACCGACATCGG
>LPNX010975661.1:1436414-1465004 GCA_001517045.1 Pseudotsuga menziesii | reverse complement strand
AACTATTTGGATTAGCAGTCTTTCCATTGTGCCATTCTAGTATCCCCTCGATCCACTTACTGAAAGATAATGATTTTACAAGTTACCAAGCATACTTAGCTGTAACCACTAAGTAGTTTCTTGGAAAGCTAACAAAATGGCGCCGTTGCCGGGGAGCGAGTTGAGAAGCTGATCTTCCTGGGAGACGACATAGATCTACTCTTTGATGATAGACAAGGGGTAGACACGTATTGGTTATAATCATCTATCTGGCGACTCCATGAAGGACGAACTCAGTGGTGACTCCATTGTTCAGAATCTGTTAGTGACTCCACTGGTATGACATGAACAGAATCTTAGCCAAGAAGTATGCGTTCTGTGATTTTTCAAGCATTGCTGGTTTTCCTAATCAAGTACCTACTAGAGATGAATGGGAGAACAGTCTTCCTAGATTTCGAGGAGAAGAGTGGGAAGTGCCAGCTGAACATTTGCTGGACTTTCATGACTACATGCATCGGTTGCAGGTAGTGCATGAAGATGTTCAGATCTGGCTCTTTTGTTTTTCATTAGAAGGAATTGCTCGTGATTAGTACCGATCTTTGCCTATTGCTAGCATCAGCTCTTTGGCTGATTTTCATGCTGCCTTCAATTTGTTTTGCAAAACAAAGTTTTCAACTGATCTTCTTTATCCAGAATGTTGTCATGAGTTTAGTTTATTATATAAAGATTTAGACAATCATGAAGAACATGTTGAAGCAGAAGATATTTCTCATCATGATAAGGAGATAAATGATTCACACTATGACAATCTTAGTTATGATTTTGACATCATATCAAACACATCTACTGTTGTTAGTTGTCACGAAGATCAGATTTTTATCTCTGAAAATTTTGAAGATGATGAGCAGACTAACAAGACAACAGCTGACAGTTTCAGATCTGCAGAGGTTGATGAGGGCAGCTTACAAAGTCCAGATTTGCAAGGACTGTCCGGTCTTCAGCTAGAACATGAGAATCATGATCAAGAATGGGTTGATGCTGTAGTTGATACTAGTCATGAGTCTCTTGATCCTAATAATAGAGAAGATCCGAATCTTGGGGTTGAATTTGCAGCATATGTTAAGAGCAGCCCATATTTTCCAGACTTGCAGACAAAGGCAGATTGCAGCACTTTTGAAGAGAGTGATAGTGGCGAGATCTTGAACAGTCCAGATCAGCAGTCTATTGGAAATGTTTCTCCAGCAGATCTTGAGCAGTTTACACACATCATTGAGATCAATGAGGACAGCCAGCCACATCATTTTCGTTTACAGTCAGAACAGAAGCTTGAAGAGGTATTCCATTACTTTTTTATTGATCCTATCGCTGCTTTTCTGGAATCATTGAGCAGTATAAAGATCAGGATATTCTTATCAGATGAAAGATGTTTCTGTCATTTTTCCAGAACATATCTCTGTTGGCTACGTATTCTTTTATTTTTGGGATCAAGATCAAGAATTTTGTCAGCAAATAAATTTCTTACATGGCTGTGTTGGAAGTGTGCTTTTACTTGATGAATCTACCTCTATTGGTTAGTGTAGGGGTAGATAGATGAATAAGCTCATTTTATGAGCACGTAGATCATTTTCAGTTGTTTTTGAATAAGTAGAGAAGGCTGCATGTAAGCTACAGGTGGGATATAGGTTTGCAAGCCAGCAGCAAAAGATCTCTCTCATGATAAGATTCGTTGTATATTTCAAGAGGAAGATAACGTGCTTACTGATGGCCAGCCTTTCCTTCGTGGTAACCAATTCACAGCAGCTGACTTGACATTGCTGCACTAGCTAGTTTTATAAAATCCCAATGGAAGAATTTCCGTCAGAGATGGCTGAATTCACTTTTTCATTAAGAGAGACACTGGCAGGGAAGCATATATTGAAGATGTACAAAACTGAAAAGTACAGGAAAACAGCTACGAAGATGGCAGTGACCTGAGTCTTTGCATTTACACAGTGAGTCATATTAATGACACATTTTTTGGTCTTACTTAAATTCAAAAATAAACTCCTGGAACCTGGGCTTGTCGACCATATGAGACTTCCATAACAGCAGATGTTACATACGAAGACTAAAGGTAAAGAAGGAATTCAAAGTTTCAAGACCAAGTTGGCTATCTTTTCAACAGCCAGTGAATTCAACATTCAGAAACTCTTCTGTTGGCACAAATGGATAAGATGGTTGGAACAGGGTATCCTCTGCACCTGAATCTAGTTTTTTTTGGGAGAAGATTGGAAACAAGTTTGGCTGAAATAGCAATCAAGGAATGTTACAGTGTGTGAGACATGAAGGAAGCAGCTCGTTGTGTAAATGACCTTAAGGCACCATTGTTTCATCCAACTATGGTGTCACTTTGGATAAAAGATTTCTTTTGGCAGGAAAGTTGTTGAAATTGATCTTCTGGGGAAGCTACTTACATATTTATGCAAGACTGATCCTTTATTGCTAAATGAGGGATAACTGCTAGAAGGGCTGGAGTTTGTAGTATTTTCATTGGAGAATCTCAGTGTTGATGCACCCAAGGCTGCATCTAATGATGTGGATGTTTTTATAAAAGACCAGCCATCAGCTCTTTCAAATGGAGCAAAGCCTGTAGTATGGATGAACAAGAAAATGCAATGAAGCTGGTCACAGCAATGAAGGTGAGCTGCAAAAAGATGATGATGATGATGACTTTGCTAGGAAGCTGGGTGGCATCTTCTCCTGATTAGTGACTTGTATTAGAAGATCTATTGAAAGCTATTTAGAGATTTATGCTTGTATTGGTAAGCCCATCAGGGAACAGGACATTGTTTTGATACAGGTTTGCAGAGGGATCAATGTTAAAGACTTGATGACTCCATGCCCAATACTAAAGGCTACTGGAAATACTTGTTCTTCAGAACCTCACTGGGAGGATTCCATCCCCGAGTAGGAGCCAGATGTTATCTCCCAAATTGACCACCGTCATTTTGGATGACAAAATGGGTAAAAATATTTATTTCTATAAGTCATGGCCTTCAAAATTCAAAATCTCAGTTTTCGGCAGTTAACTAAGTCTGTGGAAGTTTACTTAACTGCCGAAACAGGCCAGTTTCATCAGCTAATTTGGTTTGCCAGAATGATTTTAGTTGCCGAAAATGTTTCCATGTGTAAATTTAAAAAAAGATTGTGCTCTGGAAAAATACTACCAGCTATATCCTGACCAGTAAAGCTAAAGGACTAAAAGCAGCAGAATTGTCAAGGAATTGGCAAAAAATAATTATTGCACAGAGCAGTGAATGGAAATTGGAGGAATATTTTTGCTGAAATCATGTGATATTGCGGGGCAATTTTTACGGCCTTCCCAAACTCCAAATTCATATCTGGAAGCACCAGTGGATAGCTTATGATCTGTAGATCAAAATCGACTATTCGAACATGCAAAACGGACATCGGACGGTTGAGAAAATTGATTTTTTCCAAAGGCAGTTTTTTTAGGAATTCCACGGGTTTCGACAGCTTAGGCGAGCTACCACAGCGCTCATTAGCTGCCGAAAAGGCCAGCTTTCGGCAGCTAAAGGCGTTAACAGAAAAAACATTAGCTGCTGAAAGCCTGTTTTGCAATTTTTCTCTAAATTTTCGCCCAGATCTCAACCACCAAGCTATTGAAGGAGATCTCCATATCAGCATTTCCTTGATTTTAGGGATCAGTCCCTATCTTTTTGCTTTTAACTGTCAGTTAATGTTTTAGTTAAACTCAACAGATCCATGCTTTTAGGATCTGGAAACTGTTTGTAAAGGCTTTAAAAGCCTAAGAACTCAAAGGAAAAAGGGTTCGAGCTTGGAGAAACTTGGCTTATGTTTTGGTTGCTATTCAAATAAAATCACAGTTTTCTCTTGTTATTGTAATCAGATTTTTTGTCATCCACCATTATTCCGCACTCTGTTGAATTAGCTTAGCTTATGCTCATGATTTGATGGAGGAACTTCTTATTGTTTAGTATAGCCCTGCGTTATGTATGTACTTGGTTGTATGAACCCTACATTTAATGTATTTGGTTGTCTGAGCAATATTCTGCATGTCTTGTCTGTTATTTATCATCTGATTTGCAGTTTCTAAGAGCACTGGCTCATTGAACTATTTGGATTAGCAGTCTTTCCATTGTGCCATTCTAGTATCCCCTCGATCCACTTACTGAAAGATAATGATTTTGCAAGTTACCAAGCATACTTAGCCGTAACCACTAAGTAGTTTCTTGGAAAGCTAACAGTGCCCTTATCTCACTGATAGGTTCCCATGGCGGGGACATTACAACCAAAGAGCTCATAGATCAACACTGTGCACTAGGTACAGGCACATCTAGGAAGAAAATCCCCATCAGGGTAGTGACAAACAGGGCTCTATGGATTATTTTGTTCACCATGCAGAGGGTGGCAGGGAGCGAGGGTGTACATCAGGCTTCCTGGGCACATATGTTGTATGCCCTAGAGGCTATGGCACCTACGGTGTTCAACTGGGCGGAAGCATTTCTTCCAATCTTCAAGGATCAACTGACTAAATGTTGGTAAGGAGAGATAAAGCAGTTTGGCTTTGGTTCCATCTTATCTTATTTCTTCTTTGAGCGGGTCCCCCAGATGAGGCCCCAGGTGACTTTCTGAAGTTTGAGAGCATGGGACCCATGCATGCTGAGGTGGGTTCAGCTCATGGCTCACACAGGAGTGGGTAGGGGAGAAGTGAAGTTCGATGATGCATTCTTCAGATGGCTGTGGGATTAGATGCTCATGGTTGAGGACTATGCCTATGCGGGCACAGATTTTATAGGTGATCCTGACCTACTGCTCCCACCTGGAGGGCAGTGGGGTGACATTGGTAAGAAACAAGAAACCCTAAAGATGAAAAATGTTTTTACGTTTTTCATGTTTTATATTTTTATGATAAGTGACGAGACGTATTTGTCCTCATGCAGATGTTGGAGCAGCGAAGCTTGGAGGAGCATCTCCATTGGATAGGCAAGCCGAAGCTCGCTTCATGCCATAGGGTGATGATATCACCAGGGAGCTAGAGAAGAAACTAGAGAGGTTGACTCTAGACATCCTAGATGCTGACATAGATGACCTCCCAACTAAATATCAGAGATCTATGGTGGGAGTACCAGGCTGATTCAGCAGGCTACTACACAAGGTGGCTCGAGTAGTGATGTGCTATCATGAGCACCACTAGTGGATGAGACCTGTATACTGAAATCTGATAGCTTCAGGATTTTTGTATGATGATTTTGCCTAAAATCCTACGTGCTTCAGATGAGGTGTCGAGACCNATCCTTTTTGTATATATATATATATATATACAGACTTTTACATGGTGTTTATACATTTCAAATGGAAAAAAATAATCTTCTATGAGTTCTATGTGTCTTTAAATGTTTATTTACAATGTACCATGTTTGATTTAATGTCATGAATGGGATATGCCAATCTAGGATGTAATTAGCCAATGAATTAGCAACTACATTATGTTCCCTAGGGATATGCCTATATATAATGGTTCCAAATGATCTTTCTAACAAACATACCCTCTGAAAGAGGCAAAGGAGCACCGGGTTCCTAATGGTGTAGAAATGGTTCAAATGACAAACCACGAGCTAAGAGTCCATCAAAACTACTAGATCATGGACATCCTGGGAGGCAGCTTCAGTCAGAAGACCGAGGACTGCTTCATACTCGATGATGTTATTAGTAGCGGGACCTAAGCAAACCGCTCCTGAACTGACCAAATCTTCAGCTAGGGAATAGAGAACCCAAGCAGCCGAGGCTAGATTCAAAGTGTGGTAGCAAGCACCATTAGCGAAGCCGTAGAAAGCTATCTGCATGACCAAAACACGGTATAAACAGATGCAGACACCAAAACTCAAAACCATCTTGAAAATACTGAAAGCATGCTGAAAGTCAATCAATATACATATATACAAGATACCATCCAAGAAGACCTAGGCATAGTACCTTTTTAGGTACAACCCATTGCGAGGTTTCCCCAAAGGGATCCCATCATAATTAAATAACTCATAGGATTCTTTCTCTAACACCTTGGAAATAACGAAAGGGCCATACCACATGGACTTGAAATTACCCTTTCCTATCTTTTCATATCTCTGATCATAAGTCAAAACTAGGTCACTCTCGTTGAAAACACAAGGATGGACGGATTTATCGTACTGCACCTTGACGTGTTTCTTATGTGCCTCATTAGCCAAGGCAGCATCTCTATGAGTCTCATCAAGGTTATTTAAGTACAAAAATCTTGCTTCCTCTGTGGAAGTGTCTGGGAGAAGTTCGATGGTGAGTTGTAAAGATGGAATCTGACATTGGATCAGCAAGACAGCTTCAATTCCATAGACAAGTTGGAATGGTGTGAAACCAGTAGCTGTTTTCACAGAAGTCCGATAATCCCAAAGAGTGGAAAAAAAATGAGATGCCAATTGGATTTATGATCTCCAACCATCCGATGAAGCATAGTTTTCAAAACTTTGTTAATGGCCTCTACCTAGCCATTAGCTTGCGGATAATACAGCGCAGAGTTTTCATGGAGAAAACCTAGCTTGGCACTCAATTCCTCCATCATTTGATTACGGAAATGAGATCTGTGATCAGTGATGATGGACTACGAAACTCCAAATCTAGATATGATATGATTAAACAAGAAGAGAGAGGAATTCTTACCATCTTCTGCATATGTAGGCATGGCCTCAGCCCATTTTGTGAAATAATCCATGGCTATGATGATGTAACCATGCTCCCTGGCTGAGGTAGGTTTACAATGCATGAAGTCAATCCCCCATTTGGAAAAAGGGCCAACAGAAATGACAAGGTGAAGCGGAGCAGGATGGGTGCGCTTTTTGGGATAAAAATGTTTGCAAGGAGGGCATTTCTCAATAGCCTCATGACAGTCATTGAAGACAGAAGGCCAGAAATAGCCAGCGCGAAGGATTTGCTGGATTATAGCCATCCTAGATAAATGACTACCACATGCTCCATAGTGGCAATCATTCAGTACATGTTCAGCCTCCTCATGAGTGAGGCATCGCCGAAGAATGGAGTCAATCCCACATCTATACAAGGTATCATTCAAGATAAGGTAGTACTTCACATAGTGACGGATGCGGAGACGATCATCATGAGATAAATGCAGCTGAAAACGCTGGGTCTGGAGATAAATCAGCAAATCTCCATACCAAGGATTGGTAGTGCTAATTAGGAATAGGAATTCATCTAGAAATGAATAGTTGGGCACAGATTCCATGGTAGTGCAAGGAAGGTCACATATAAGCTCGATAAAAACCAAGGAATTCTTTGATGTAGCCTTGGAAAACTCAAGATCAAACACCTGAAGGATGACGATCCAATGGGAGTACTTGCCCTTGAGTACCTAATGAGTTAGAATGTAGTACATCGAGTTCTGGTTGGCCAATACAGTGATAGTGCGAAGCACAATGTAGTGACAAAATTTTTGCACAGCAATGACCATGGCCAAATCTAGCTTCTCCACATGTGAATAACATGTTTCAAAATCAATAAGATTCTTACTAGTGTAATAAATCACATGCTCCTAACCATGGAGATTGTCCTGCACTAAAACCATGGCGATGGTAGTAGTGGAGGCAGCAATATACAAGAGAAAATCCTTTGAATAATACGGGGGGTGTATCACAGGTGAATGAGTCAGAGCGTGCTTAAGGCTATCAAAGGCGCATTGGGCCTGGTCATCCCAGAAGAATGGAGTGTTCTTCTTGAGGATACGCATATAACCGTGCATTTTCTCAGTGAAATTGCACACAAAATGGAGGCGGAGAAAGTTTTCCTTCCCCTGCAAACTTTGGAGTTCAAGGATGTTGGTTGGGGCTGGTAGATTAATGATAGCGGCAATTTTCAAAGGATCAATATGGATGCCATATCTGGATACCACAAAGCCAAGCAAATGTCCCGTCTCAATGAAAAAAACACATTTATGCAGATTGAGCCGTATATTATAATGATGACATCTCAGGAATATGTCTCTAAGATGACCAGGATGGTCCTCTCGTCACTGTGAATGAGCAGGGAGGTCATCAAGGTATGGTTCAACAATATGTTTAATGTCGTGAAACACATAGGACATCGCATGTTGGAATGTGGCTCCAGCGTTTTTCAAGCCGAAAGGTAACTTCTTATATGCAAAGGTTCCCCATGGGAAAATGAATGTTGTCTTATGCTGATCGATGGGCAATATCTCAATCTGATTGTAGCCGGAGAAGCCATCCATGAATGAAAAGATGACACTTCCAGCATAGTTGTCAATAATCTTATTGATGTGCGGGGTAGGAAATTTGTCCTTGGGACAAGCTTTATTTAAATCCCTAAATTCGATGCAGACTCTAATGGTGCCCGGTTTTTATTGACAGGGACAACATAGGATGGACTTGCCTAGGTTTATGCCTAACAGGTTTAGCCGTGGGATAAGTTTTAATATCATGGACCACAATGGAAGGGTCGATGCCTGGCATCTCTTCATAGGACCAGGAAAAAATATCATGGAATTCCTTAAAAAGTTCCCTGTATGCTTCAAATTCATCTCTAGAGAATTTCAGCCCAACATGAAGATGCTCAATAACATCAGGCCTAGCTGATATGTCAATTGGGTTTGTCTGAGTAATGTTGCAAAGGTTTCCTTCAGAATCTATATCTTACAACAATATAGGACTTTATGGAACATTGACAATATCAGTAGGAAACAAGGATGCAAAATCATGGCTGCCCGAACTGGTATTGGGGAGGAACATGGATCGATGACGGTGATCCTCCCAAATGGGTTCATCCATATTCATGATCTCTATAATGGAATCGTCGGAAGGAAAAGTCTCGGAGAGTTAGTCTAGAAATGGAAGAGAAGGTTCTAACCAGTATGGTAAATGGTAAGGATCTAAAGCCACTAAATGAATGTCATCAGTGTGATCATTGAAGCAAGTTTGAATGGTGTCATACATAGCTTCATGCGAGCTCAACGAGGTGGAATCAACAACATTTGTGCCCTGGGGCTCAATATCAAATGAAGCAATTATATGTACTGTCACGGTATCCGTGCTAGGAGGAGTAGAGGGAAAAATACCCATAAGGGATGAATTCTTCAAAATACCTACCCCAATCGACTGGTAAGGAGGAGGGGACTGACCTAACATGGGGATGTTATTGGCCATGGAGGTAGTAACATTTGGCATACAGAAATCAAGTTGTTCAATGGTAACAATTCTCCTGAGATGCGGGAATTGGACCGTTCGAAATACTGTTGAAGCAACAACATTCATGGCATAGAACCAATTCCTTCCTAAAAGGAGGTTATAATCTAGAGGGACATTTACCACATCTACTTGGATGGAAATGGTTTTTCCCCCCAGCTCGATCGTGAGGGATAATATGAGGCCATGGGGTTGGAAACCCCATCCATCAAAGGATTTAAGGGTCGTAGGTGATGTAAGAAGCTCAAGAGAGCCAAGATCTTTCCAACAAGTATGAGATAACACTGAGGTCGAAGCTCCTTCATCTAGTATCGTTCGAAAGAATTTATTTCCCACTACTTTCGTAATGATCTGAAAAGCAAGTTTATGCAGTAATCTAGGTTTATAGTTCTCAACATTGAAGTGAATCAAGTTAGTGTTATCCGGGTCTACAACTCCTAATGCGGTCAACAAGTTCTTGCACTATGTAGGGAAACTTTGGAGTACCTCTAAGGTATACATCACACAAGGTGCCTGAGTGAGATATTCAACCACATTATAGAATTGAGCAACTCGAGCATTGGGATTAAAGACAACATTCTGAAGAGTACACTTTGGTGGGCGCAAAATCATGTTGAGAGTAAGCTTCTCGATAGACAAGGGAACAGTAGACGAGGATTCTGGAGAACTAGTAGAGGGAGCTTTCCCTAAAGAAGATTGATCTTCTTGCTTATCTGTGGGTTTATCATAATTCTGGATTCGATTTTGCAGATGGATGGTATCTCAAGACATCATACGAATTTACTCCGATGAACTAGATTTACCCTAGTTCAACATGTGGTCTACCAGCTTTTGTTGAGAGGGAAAGGGATCTGTAAGTACTACAGGTGCAGGATTAGGCTTCAAAAAATGGGAGATTTTGTCCCGACAGGGACACTCCTTTGAGAAGTGGTCACCACCACATAATAGACAAGGGTATTTAGCCTTCCTTTTTCCTGTGTTGTTGTCATTATTGGTTGATTGTGGGGTCTCCTGCTGGTTTCCATGTTTTTTATTTCAATTTTTACCTTTCTTTTTATAACCTGAGGTTTGATTAGTTTGAATAGAATTGACCTCGGTAGAAACCTTGGGAGTTGAAGGAGTAGCATTTTGGGTTTGCTTGGCAGGTTTCGCTATAGATGGGGACTAGACTGAACTAACAATCCCATCAACAGGTACTTATGCTAATGTCTTGGCAGAGTCAGTGCTGGGGAGAGGAGCTTGAGGAATCAAGTCATAAAGAGTCTCAGACTGGGAATAGATCAAGTCTAGGTACTGAGCCCAACTAATAGCCTGCTCTTCGGTAATGGAACTGCCCATGGCCACATCTTGGACAACATGAGGCAATAAGGACTTAGTGAACCAATAAGCTAATAAGCCTTGTCCGCCTTCTCCACTCGTGAATATGATCAGAAATGTGGGTGGAGGTGTTCTTTCGTAGAGAAGTTAAAATACCAATGCCCATTTCATAATGAATAGGGAGCTGAAAGTGCGTAAGAAATATAGTTGCCAACAAGCCAAAATCCACAAACAAATGTTGTGGGAGTTCAATATACCACTTCGCAGCTGTACCGGTCAAAGTTCACTGAAAGAGTCGTAACCAAACGGAATCATCCATGAGGGAGTTCATGGAACACCACAAATGAAAATTCATAACATGGTTCCACGGATTTTTGCCTGGCTTCCCATTGAATTTTGGAATATTTGATGGTAACTTTACCGGAATGGGAGGCCATGAGGGATTGTGTTGAATGGGATCATTAATCAACTTAGACAAATCAGGCAAGTCCAAAGTTGTAAGGAAAGGTAACTGTCTATTGGGCTGCACATACTGGTAATATTGATATGGCATGTAATTACTAGTAGGGCCATCGGTAGACTGATAAATAGGTTACTATGAGGAAGAACTACCGGGAAATATGCCCATGCGGGGTTGATTTCTGGAATTAGGACTACTAGGACCACCAGGGACTCTAGGAGGAGGACTGCTAGAGCCACTGGGACCGCCAGGACCACTAGGACTAGCAATACCACCAGGACCACCGGGAGGCAGACCACCAGACCCTCCGGAACCTCCAGGGGGTGGGAAACTTGTAAAGCCACCGAAACCACTAGGTGGAGGGCCACCAGACCCTCTCGAGCCATAATGAGGAAAGCCACTAGGTCCCCTAGGACCACTAGGACCACCAGGACCATGAGGAGGACCGCCAGAACCTCCAGGACCATTAGGTCCCCCAAGGGGAGGACCTCCATAAGGTGGTCCTCTCGCACCTCCTGCAGTATGCATGGGTATCACTCCCATGGTTGGCATGTAAGACCAGTTGGGTTACCCCCATGGTGTAAAAGTGTTGCTAGGGAATGGAATTCCAGTAGTATTAGATGGATGATTACCTATAGGTATTTGATAACCATAACCACTAGAAGACTGAATGGAAACAGGTTGTGCCCCCAAGGGTTGACCTGAACCAGATGGGTGATTTACCACATTAGTGTGGGTGGGAGGGACAAAAACTGTAGATGTTTCTATGTTAGAGTTCTGCTCTTGACTAGGTATAACTCCGGTCTCGGATAACATAGGTCATGCCAAGTGTTGCCCCCCGGCATTCAAAGGTACTGAAGAAACAAGAATTGAAGGCTGGGCCCCGGATGCAAAAGACCTAGGAGGATTTGGAATAGACATAAAATAAGAGGTGAGAGGGGTGGAAATTTGACCTAGGCTATGGGTTGTTAATGGACGATCTATAATCGGTTCAATGGGTCTCATAGAATTGGCTAATGAATGATATCTCATAGGAAGGAATGTGGAACGAACTAGTGAAGAGCCTAATAGGTTGTCAATCTATTTTTCTACCTCCTGTGCATGGAGGATAGTAGCATAGTATTGCCTATGTTCTTCTTCACTTTCAGGAGAACTTACACGAGTGATAAATGAGGCAATGGCCTGTCCGATGGGTGTCTCCCAAAAAGGAGCATTAGGACCAAAATCCGGATGGGTATCATCAACATGACCTTCCACATGAGGATGGAATGATGAATCCTCTCGGGAAGGCTATTGGACCAAGGGGAGCGAGTGTGAAGAATATGGTACTCCACTTTCCACCACCACATTATCTCCCACTTGGGAGGTGGTAGCAGCTCCTTGGTCTATAACTTCCATTGGATTTTCTTCTGAAACAAAAGTAAAATCGGGTGGCAAGCCTTGTACTCTCTTGGACTATCTTAACTCAGCCAGTGTGTACAGTTCCTATCTAACCTAGGGTCTAAAGATCTAGAAAAAACACACCAAAAGACTTCCCTACTCAAACTATAGGTCAAAACAAGCAGACTTAAAATGACAGGAGGAGTTCAAAAGTTAGGTCTCTCACTAGGATTGTCAAGCCGATGCCACTCACGATTTACCTCGAGGGTACATGTGTAGTAATCTCCCCAAATGTTGTTCTCAGTGTATGGCTCCAAACAAGATGACCAAAGGGATTTTATCATATAGATAAGGTACCCTAGTGGGGTCTCCCGTTATACTCAAGGTACGTTGGAGCTCGAATCGGTAGTAGTGCTGTCTAATGCATAATCGTACACAAGGGGCCTTCCGATATACAATCAAGTACATGTAGTACCTTTCTATATACCTCAAGGGTATGTGAAAGGCCATTCGATATACAAAGAGTACGTGGAAGAACCGTGCAAGTCCCGGAATGTAATGTTGACAAATAACGACAGCTCCTACGTATTATGACGCCCGAACATGTCTCTAACCTATCACTCAAGTTACTACATAAATTTTAACCTACAACTACCGTTAATTTTAACTTGTGCGGTTAGGTGAATGCATGATGTTCTGATAGAAAAGTAAAACCATGCAATATGCTTGTGCAAATGTTCACTTTACCGTTCAATATGCCTACCTACAGGAGGGAAGAGAGTGTTTTTTCTGTTTGTTTCAAAACCAAAAATCATTCCAATCAACAGTCATGAACACTAAATCAAAGACAAGTGAACACTTTTACAAACCAAATTCTTCTTTTCGAAAGAAAATGGGAAGGGTGAGAATCTCTTTTCACAAAAGAACAACACCAAGCACACCTATATGCCAATGCACTCTAACTTTTCAAATTTCTTAAAAACATAAGCAAATCTAACTTAAAACTACCATTTTTTTTATTTTGATTGAGATAGTCCTATATGCATGAGAGACGAAATATCATAAAGGTCCTAAAAGCTTATGAAGCCAATCAGAAAACCCAAATCCAACGCTCAAATATGATGTCCTAATCTCAAGCAAAACTTTTCTTTTTTGAAGGGAAGAAAAAGAAGTTTACTATGCAAGCAAGAAAAGAAATATAGAAGCTAATCTAGTGTTCTTCTTTCAGTATATGCAACGAAAAGAGAGTTCAATGAACACCCTAACTTTCAGAAAACAAGAAATCCTTCTTTAAGCACAACCAACAGCAAGAAGCAGATGAACAATAAAACAGACTAAACAAATTTTTGAAATTCCACTCAAAATCAATCTTAAACCATCAAAGAAGCAAGCCGCACACATCAGATTCAATAACACAAGCCTGATAGCAAAACTAAAAGCAATGAAAATTCCAAATTTTTACAAAGAAAAAAAAGAAAAAAGAGTTTTGGACTACTGCCTACCTGGTACCGTGCTTCGTAGGTGTTGTAAGAGTGTTTGCAAAGAAGCACTGCTCCTCTATAACTGGATACAAGCAATGGCACCGCTTAGTGCCCACTGTGTTCAGGCGGTGGCACTGCTCCTCATACAAAGCATTGTCGCAGTTCCCTATAGATGGCCAAAACAAGAAAGAGAATGATGGATCAGATCAAAAAAGACTAGATCAAGGTAAATACTATCGAATTCAAAGTGGTAACAGAGCATAAAAAACTGAAATGATTCAGATCTGAACAGATCTAGAAATTTCAAACCCAAATAATACAAATCGTAAAGTAGATCTGACTATAAAGAGTTGAAGAAAATGGAGCCTGGATTTAGACATGAGTTGTATACTGAGGATCATCAGAATAATTGAATACAACTACTCCCCATCAAAGTCACCAGATTTTTTGATTGGAATATTTCACCTCCTGCGGATAGCAAGGTGTTCCGTTGGTCTTAATGGTTCAGAGCTAGAACAAATAGATCAAAGAGGTTGATAACTCTCCCTAGATGCTGTAGATATCTGTAATGCAAGGCTTTGGTAGTTCACCTATGTACCTACAAAAGAGTTCAACACGAAACAAATCAAAGCAACCAGAATATGATCTACTAATCTATGCTAGTGACTACGAATCTAGCAATATATATCTGAAATCAAACATCAACAATATATATGGGATAGAAAATAAACTTGCATTAGAAATATGAAGAAGTTTACAACCAAGCCTTAGTGTTGACATGCATCTCCATGAAACCAGCTCTTCATCCTCAAAATATTTGACTCTAGCTCTCTATGCTCTCTCCAAATGATCTTGGGCCAACAATCAGTCCAATAGCATAACAATATCTTCAATGTTCTCCCCTCAACCATGGCTATGAGCTTATATTTATAGGGATTTAATGGATAGAGATGGTTGATAAATTAGTGGGTCGGGTGTCCTCTAACATCCTAAGATGAGGGATCTCGAGCTCAACCAACTCACAACAGTAGGGATAAGGGATATCTCAAGGCTTATCATCTAGAAGCCTCGAGAAGCTTCTCTTTTTCCCTTTTTACCTAGGGTACCATGCTTCTCCTTCTATGACAAAGCAGTTCTGGTAATAAACGCCTATGGACCAAGGGTGACAGGCGGTGGCACTGCTTATGGAACATAGATGAAAAGCGGTGTGAGTAAGGGTACCGCTCCTAGAAAAAGGGGCATGTGCAGTGCTAGGAATTTGCATGATAGAATGATAAAAAACCATTTAGTCTTCACTCAAGAAGCTGGGATTCAGGGCAAGTAGGTATGTCAAAAATCTTATCACATGATGGTGACAAGATTTTGGTGTAACGGTTTTGGGGGGGGGGGGGAATCTGTCGGTGGCTACTCCTGTTTTAGGAATTTGACTTTGAAATAGCTGTTAAACCAGGACAGTTGAATGTTGGCCCTGATCACCTGTCTCACATTGAGACCAACGAAGAACTGATTAATATTGATGACAGATTACCAGATGTACAACTGTTCAGTGTCGACATCATAGATGATCACTATGCCCCAATCATTCACTTTTTGGCCACTAGTGTCAGCCTGGAGGACATGTCAACTAGTTAAAAGAAGCAGTTGGTAGTAAAGGCTTCATATTTTCAGCTGATTGCTGGATATTTATATAAGCTTGGACCAGATGAAATTTTGTGACGATGTATCTTACCACATGAGCAGGGTCCCATTCTAGAAAAAGCACATGCAGAAATAGTGGGAGGTCACTATTGAGGAAGGGATACTACACAGAAGGTGTTGCACGCTAGGCTATGGTGGCCTACATTGCATAACAACGCCACATAATATACGAGGAGTTGTGACGTATGCTAGTGCATCGGTAAACCATCGCGGCAAGATGAGATGCTGCTGGTGCCGTAGGTAACTCTGTAACCTTTTGATAAATGGGTCGTGAATTTTGTGGGTCCTATTAATCCACCAGGGAAGAGGAGTGGGGTGCGATACATCATTACCGTAACTAACTATCTGACCAGGTGGGTGAAGCTGCACCAGTTGTGGATTGTACCACTGTGACAGCAGTGAGGTTCATCTTTGGAAACATTGTGACATGGTTTGGCTGTCCCCAGATCTTGATGAGTGACCAGGGTAGTCACTTTATCAACTGTAATGTGAAAGTGATAACTGAGGCATTGCAGGTGCAACATAAAAGAAAAACACCATACCATCCGCAGGAAAATGGGACTTTTGAAGCGTTCAACAAAATTTTGGAAACAACGTTGACAAAGGTATGTAATGCTAATCGCGATGACTGGGACTTGAAAATTCTAGGAGTGCTATGGGCCTATCGTACTACTTGCAAATAGCTGATAGGACAGACACGATTCAAGCTGGTCTATGGGAAAGAGGCAGTCATGCCCATGGAATAAATTGTTCCTAGTTTGTGCATTGCTATAGCAACCGGCATGGATGATGCAAAAGCATTAGAAGAGTGCATTGTGTAGTTGATCCAACTTGAAGAAGACCGCTTTATTTCAGGCTTCCACTAGCAGGTTGTGAAGGATTGACAGAAGGCATGGCATGATCACTACATTAAGAAAAAATAGTTTTTGGAAGGAGATTTGGTGATATTATACAACAACAAGTTCATGAAGCATCCAGGTAAGTTACAGTTGCACTGGTTAGGACTGTATCTTGTTCATTCCATTACTTCTGGAGGTGTAGTTTAGTTACAATAATTAGATGGTGTGGTATTGCCGATGCTCATCAATGGGAGTCAATTAAAGCTCTATAGGATGGGGCCAAAGTTGCACACTGCTTGAGGCGTTATAAAAAAAAATAGCAGCAAGGCGAGCCTATGGGACGAGGCTGCGCAAGGATAGGAGTTAGTAGTGACGGAAAGGAGATCACCTGCGACAACTGAAAATCTATGGGTTGGTCAAATTAGTAGTAAATGCAGGTAATTAAAATAGTTAGCTAGCAGTGCTTGTTTAAGCAATGCCCATTAATGCCTGATCCAATCGTTAGAAGGGTAATATTGCTGACAGATTTGGTGTCATTACTGCTATATTTAGTCATGATGGATATAGAAAACTTGGCAATGACGAGTTTGAATTGGGAAGTGCCTATAAAAAGCATGCAGGATGTGAGAGGAAGGAATTTTTCATTTGAGCAAGCAAAGTGTGAATTGTGTAGTTTTGTTGTGATATTTTGAGTGAGTTGCAGAGTAGAAGGCTAGAGTTGTCGGGTGCATTGTAAGGTTTGGGGCATGAGGCATGCTAAGCGACCTCGACACAATTGAGATTTCCAATGAACAATATTCCCCTATTCGGGCCATGACCGTTGAAGAAGAAGTCATGAGCATGCTGGTAGGCTCATTATCCATCCCCAAAAGAAAGCAACAGGCTCATAATCCCAATCCCACGTCACTATAGAAGAGGCACACCCACACATCAACTAGAGTGCAAGGAGAAGAGATTCGACAACTTGGGATGTCAAGATCAAGATATATAGTCTTCGGTGCCTAGGGGATGATATCTTGGGATATGTTGCTTTGACATGTCTGGGCAGAAAGCCGAGGCAGTCGACAAAAAATCAAAAGTATCCACCAAAATTGTCGTCGTTGTTGGAAGGGATGACTTGCTCGGTTGACATCATCCTTTCCCTAATCAGATTGAATTTTGAGGACCATGATTTTCTGTTACTTAAAGATGTTCAAAATGAGCCCTATCAGTTAGTTTCAACAGTGCCTGGTGCCCCAATTCAACAGATTCCTCATCCATGGGCGAGCGGGTTGGACAACTCTGGATTGTTGGGGCTCATCAATATGCCTCATTTTGGGAAACTAAATGAATCCCATGCGTGTGTTAAAAAACTCTTGGCCTATTTTCATGGTGGAACGCTCTGGTTGAATATGCCCATTCCTATCATAGTAGACTTAATTGCGAGCATTACGGGCTTGTCGAAGGCTAGGGAAGATCCGGTGCAGTATATCCACGGGAGGGATACTGACAAGTTTTATATTTTTAACATTTAAGCTATATGATCTTAGGATATTATATTAGAGAATAACAAGCATAGCAATCAAACACAAGAGACAATGAACAAACATATTTTCCTTAGGGAAACCATAAAGGAGAAAACACCGCAACTTCCTCAGAGATAGAATCAACACCAAAAGTAAAACCCAAAGAGAGTAAGATGATCTCCTAACAGTAGTAGTATCTCTCTCTCTTGTCCCAACTTCTTCTTTCTCTCTCAGTTATGCGCTACAACTGAGTGTGAGTGAATGTGTGTTAAATAGATAGGCTCCCTCTCTATTTATACTAATTCCTGACTTAACAATAACTCACTAGGGACAACTTCTCTAGGAGAGTCTAATAACTCTAGGGCCCCACAACTGCGGGGAATTTAACCCTTGATCAATAAGGAGGGTTACACTCTATGAATTTACATGACTTGTTTACATTATTGAATCTCCCAATAGGAACATCGAGGAATGCCATGACTCAATTACACTACAAATACTTCTCGAAATAAACATTGGGGTACAATACATAATATATACAAGTGAATACATTCCGAAGTTACAAATACATCAACACTCCCTCTTAACTAGGAAGGTATTCTCTCGACACAATTTATCAGCACAATTCTTCTTCTCTGTATCATCTAGATCATCATCAAGTTATCTTCATATTCAAGTCATCTTCATCTTCAAGTCATCTTCATGTTCAAGTCTGGATCATCATTGGATCTGAATCATCATTGGATCTGGATCATCACTAGATCTGCATCATCACTGGATCTGGATCATCACTAGATCTAGATCATCACTGGATCTGCATCATCACTGGATCTGGATCATCACTGGATCTGGATCATCATTGGATCTGCATCATCACTAGATCTAGATCATCACTGGATCACATCACTGTATCTAGATCATCACTGGATCTGGATCATCACTGGGTCATCATCATTGGTGCTATCTCAATTCTACTCATCATGACAAGTTCTACAGAGCCAGCTCTTTTTCATGTTGGTTGTAGGCCTAGCCTCTAGGTAGGTATTCATCTTCTTCAACACTTATATCTGACCCAGTTAGAAAGGACCGCCCAACACTTACATCTGACCATGGGATGAACACATCAGCCATGTCAGAAAGGCACGCCAAGCACTCACATATGACCATGGGATGAACACATAAACCATGTCAAAAAGTCCTAACACTCACATCTAACCATGGGATGAACACATCAACCATGTCAAGAAGGCCCAGCACGTACATCTTACCATAGGATGAACACATCAACCATGTAAGAAAGGCTCAGCACTTATATCTTACCATGGGATGAACACATCAACCATGTAAGAAAGGATCAACACTTATATTTGACCATGGGATGAACACATCAACCATGTCATAAGGGCTCAACACTTATATCTGAACATGGGATGAACACATCAACCATGTCAGAAGGGCTCGACACTTATATCTTACCATGGGATGAACACATCAACCATGTAAGAAAGGTTCTGCACTTATATCTAATCATGTGGGATGAACACATCCCGTAGTCATATTAGAATGTCTTTGCACTTATATCTGATCATGTGAGATGAACACATCCCATAGTCACATCAGAATGGCTCTACACTTATATCTGACCATGTGAGATGAACACATCCCACAATCACATCATAACAGATCTAGACTTATATCTGATCATGTGAGATGAACACATCCCATAGTCACATCAAAATGGCTCTGCATTTATATCTGATCATGGGATGAACACATCAACCATGTGAGAAAGGCTCATGGACTCATCACTTCCCTTTGGAGGGAACCTCGATCTGGAGCACACCAAGATTCTTCCTGAAGTTCTCAAACTTCACTCTAGCTAATGGTTTGGTTAACACATCAACTATATGCTCATCCATCGCAACATACTAGAGCTTCACTACTCCTCTCTACACCATATCCCTAATATAGTGATATTTGATCTCGATATGCTTTGACTTGTCATGGAACACTGGGTTCTCTGACAATTTCACACAACTCTGATTGTCTCAATATATGCAAGTAGCATCCAACTAAAGATCAAGCAAATCAGATAGTAGCTTCCTAAGCCACAATGCCTCACAGCTAGCTGAACAAGCTGAAACATACTCTACTTTGGCTATACTTAGTGCCACATGGGATTTATTCCTGCTAAACCATGAGATCATACCTGATCCCATACTGAAGTAGCACCCTGAAGTGATCTTTCTATCAATGGCACTGCCTGTCCAATTGGAATCCACATAACCTTCCAGGTTAATCTTTTGATTCGCCTCATACTTGATCCCATAATCAATTGTACCCTTCAGGTACCTCATAATATGCTTTGCAACAATCAAGTGAATATGTCTTGGATTTGTTAGGAACTGGCTCAATGTTTTTACAGCAAAGCAAATATCTAGTCTCATATTCGTCAGGTACATGAAGGACCCAATCATCTGATGATACATCGTAGCATCAACCGATTCTAATGAAGCATCACTCAATAGCTTCAGGTTTGATGTCATAGGTGTGGTCATGGACTTGTAGTCCATCATCCTGAACCTCTTCAGGATCTCTACTACATAATTCCCTTATCCCAAGGAGATTCCATCTGCATTTTAACACACCTCCATGCCTAGAAAATAATGCATCATACCCAAGTCCTTCATTTTGACCTCGGCAACAAGCTTCCTCTTCATATCAAAAATCAACCCATCCTCACCTGTTACAAACAGATCATCTACATATAGTACTAGTATCACTGGGTTCCCTTCTTCAACCTTGTAGTAAAGGTTGGAATTTGCTTTACTCTTGGTAAAGCCAAAACTTTATAGGAAGCTTTCAATTCTTTCCTACCATGTCCTGGGTTCCTGTTTCAAACTGTATAGGGCTTTATTTAACTTACAAACATGAGTCTCCCTGTTATGTGTCTCAAAACCAAGTGGATGCTCCACATACACTTCCTTTTCTACTACACCATTCAAGAAAGCAGTCTTGACATGCATCTGGTGTATCTTCCATTTCATTACTGCAGCCATAGCAAGTATTGATCTGATGGAAGTGCATTTGGCTACAAGTGAAAAAGTCTCTTCATAATCTATTCCTTCTTTCTAGGAGAAGCCACAAGCCACAAATCTTTCTTTATATTTCTCTATGCTACCATCTGCAGCATGCTTGATCTTGTAGATCCACTTAGAAGTTACAACAGACTTCCCTTCTGGTCTTGGGATAACATCCCAAACATCATTCTTCATGATCAATTGATACTCCTCAATCATAACATCCTTCCATTCTTTCTTTTCTGTCACTTCTTCGTAGTTGGAAGGTTCTTTATCAATGAAGTCACATAATAGGGCTACATAACCGAAGCAGGACCTGGTTCTTTTCCTCTCTTCTGGGGCCCCGTATCTTTCTGCTCCTTCGATAGCCTCTCATACCCATGCAGGTTTCTTCTTGTGAGGAATCTTCTCTCGAGGTGGATCTATCGGTTCCTGAGGTTCTTCCATTCTTTGATGTTCTTCTATAGTTGCTTTGTTCATGGTTGTATTACGGATTCAGGGTACTTCCAATTCTTCAAAGTCTTCAACAGGTATTTTTCTGAACTTGATGTAAGTTGAGTCTTTGTCAAATGTTGCATATCTACTACTGTCGATCTTCTTGAATGCTGGGAATTATATTCTGTAAGACTTCAAGCTCTCAAAGTATCCCAAAAATATACCCTTCTTTCCTGAAGGATCTAACTTTGTCCTCTTTTCTTTTTGAATGTGTATGTATATTGGACAGCCAAATATTTTGAGATGACTGACTTCTAGTTTCTTGCCGAAAAATATTTATTCAGGTGTCTTGTTCTCGAATACTCTGTGGAGTACAGTTCTGTACATACACAGTTGTTCTGGTAGCTTCTGCCCATAGATTCATAGGAAGGTCTTGATCATGAAACATTTCCATTGCTGCTTCCATGATTATTTTGTTCTTTCTTTCCACAACCCAATTCTGTTATGGATTTTATGGAGTGGTCAACTCCCTCTTAATCCTTGAATCTCTGCATAATTCTTTGAATTCATTTGATTTGAATTCTTCGCCATTATCTTATCGAAAGATCTTGATCTTCTTCTCTGTGTGGTTCTCGATCAAGGATTTGAATTCTTTGAATTTGCTGAATACTTCATCCTTGTTCTTCATGAAGTATATCCATGTCATCCTAGAAAAATCATCAATGAAAGAAACATAATATGCATACCCTCTTAGAGAACTGGATGACATCAGCTCGCATACATCAGAGTGGATGATTTCTAATATTTCTTTTGCCTTGCTCTCGCTACTTGGAAATGTCTTCTTTGTGTTCTTTCCTTTCACACATACTTTGCATACACCTTCATGTTTTTCCTGCATTTCTAGAAGAACTTCAACAGATTTTCTTGCAAATGGTAGTTCCCTATAGTGCACATGTGCAATCCTTCTATGCCACAGTTCATTTGGTTCTACTGAGTCATGAACCAAAGCTTGTTCTAGTTGGACCTTCAATTTGTATAGTCCTCCCTCCTGTTCTCCAATTACTACTGCATCATCAATAGTCTTTCCTTTTGGCCACATGAGGACTTCGCCATCTATAAATGCAACCCTCATGCCTTTTGTATCCAATGCATAGATGGGTAGAAGGTTCTTCTTTAGTCTTGGTACAAATAGGACATACTTCATTTTGATACACTTTCCAGAGTCTAATTTGCAGGAGGATTCTCCACTACCTTTTATTGGATATTGGTAGTCATCCCCAAGTTTCACCTTGTGGGGTGATTCATGTTTTGATAGTTTCACAAATGATTCTTTGAATCCCGTCATGTGTTTGGAAGCCCCACTATCTATAATCCAATCATTGCTTCCATGTGTGATATTTCCTGTGAGAGCGGAAATCAAAACATATTCTTCATCACTTGAAGAATCATCATTGTCTTGTTTGATTCTCTTCTTGGAAGGCTCATCATCTTCTGCAGCATGAGCATGATGTATTTTTTTGTTTCCCTTCTTCTTGTGAGAGCCATTTTTGTTCCTAGGACAATCTCTAGCATAGTGTCCTCTTTCATCACATCCAAAGCATCTAGATTTAGGTAGCTTCTTGTTAGATATTTTAGGATGAGAGTTCTTACCTTGGTGATGGTCTATTTTGCTCTTCTTGGATTGTACTGTGAGAGCTTGATCTTCATTTCCCATCTTTTCTTCTTGAGATACTATTTGAGATTCTTCTTGTGAGCATTCTTCCCACAGTCTACTAAACTTGACTAGCTTCTTTCTAGCATAGATCCCTTGAATGAAAGAGCCCCATTCCCTAGGGAGACCATTCAAGGTGGTCATCACAATTTCTACATTATCTACTGCTTCAAGTTGTTCCTTGATCTAAGAGACCCTTCTAAAGTAATACTTGATGGTCTCTACATTCTGGAACTTTACATTCTTCAATTGGTTTCTCAGAGTTATCTTCTAGTTTATGTTATTCCCTTCAAATAACTTGGTCAGGGAATCAAACATCTCTTTAGGTTTCTTTAGAGAGGACACCTGTGGTATGAGGTGATCCTTGATTGAATCAGCAATAATCCTCTTAGCCATGACAAATTTCTTCTTTTGTAAGGCCTTAGCCTCATCTCCTTCTAGAACTGGAACCTCTTCATTGATGTAAAAGTCCAACTCATTTTCTTATAGGACCAGGGATATCCTATACTTCCAAGCTCGGAAGTTATCAAATCCCTCAATATTTTCATCAAGCTTGGTATGATGAGACATATAATAGAGAACCTCAAATGGAAATGCAAAATATTTAGATCTTACTAGGTTCAGATGTTGGAACTGAATCTGGAGTTGAATTTTTGCAGAGCTGGTTTTCTGGTTCAGGAGCAAATTGGGGTTTGACTTTCCTGGAGTTATACCCAACCAAAAACTTTGATATTGATCTCTAAACTTGAATTTTTGGGAGGATATCAATCCAGGCCTGGGCTCACTCAAAAATTCCACTTCTATGGAAATCCCTAATTTCCCGCAGTAGTGTCGGGTCAAAAACTGAAAATGCTCAGAATCAAATCTTGATTCAACAGAAAGATGCACCCTAGGGAGGAGAGTAAGCCCAACCTCATTTTGCTGAAAATTTGTGGAGAGAGATCGAAAAAGTAGGAAGCCCTAGCTTCAGCAGCTGCACAGTGTATTCTTCTCAAGTTAGCTCTGATACCATGTTAGATTTTTAACATTTAAGCTATATGATCTTAGGATCTTATCTGAGAGAATAGTAAGCAAGGCAATCAAACACAAGAGATAATGAAGACAAATATTTTGCTTGGGGAAACCATAAAGGAGAAAACCCTGCAACTTCCTTAGAGATAGAATCAACACCAAAAGTAAAACGAAAAGATAGTAAGATGATCTCCTGATAGCAGTAGTCTCTCTCTCTCTTGTCCCAACTTCTTGTTTCTCTCTCAGTTATGCACTACAACTGAGTGTGAGTGAATGTGTGTTAAATATAGAGGATCCCTCTCTATTTATACTAATTCCCTACTTGACAATAACTCACTAGGGCCAACGTCGCTAGGAGAGTCTAATAACCCTAGGGCCCCACAACTGTGCAGACTTTAACCCTTGATCAATAAGGAGGGTTACACTCTATGAATTTACATGAATTGTTTACATTATTGAATATCCTGATAGGAACATCGGGACATGACATGACTCAATTAAATTACGGATACTTCCCGAAATAAACATCAGGGTACAATACATAAGATATACAAGTGAATACATTCCGAAGTTAGAAATACATCAACAACAAGAAGCTTTCCAAGTAGCTGAAAGAATGCTTTGGCTTATAGCAGGATGGATGCGCCTATCGTATTGATAGAATTAATGCACAAGCGGTGCGTATCGGGGCATGAATTTTGGCAAGAAAGGTTGTTCAGGTGAATCAACCAGTCCAGTACAATTCAGGCATGGTCGCATGAACCCTAAAATGTGCAAAAGGCACACAAATGAACTGGTCCTTGTTCTTACTTAACCAGTTACTCGAGGATGCTCTCGGTGCTCAAGCGGGGCAGCCATTTTCATATAGTTGGATATTAATTCTCATTGCACTCGTCACTTAGATGGAACACGAAGATTACCAACCAATAGTAGTGGATGAAGCGAAGGTGTGCCATGGCGCATGATATCAAAATTTGTGGTGGGTTGAGGAGCCCAATCGACAGGTAGATTGTGCAATTCACTTTTGGTTCTATTGGGAAGCACTGCAAGCCACAGTTGTTGCAATTCCTCTATTATCTAATTACCCAGTGGCCAAGTACTAGCAGCTCATTCAGTTCGCTATTTGGCTACATTCCATTTACATTAAAGCACGGCGGGACCCCAACAAGCTGTGGATACCTCTCGCTTACAAAGTCATAGACAAAGAGTTGGATGCTATTGTACAAGAGTGACTAGCTGAATGGTGCAACCCTATGATTCAGGAGGAACTCTTGAAGGAGCCGCCACCTGATGCCCCAGAAGAGCCTGCCTAGAAGGAGTCGAGTGTTCTTGACTCTGACAATGAGTCGTCAACGGACCTCGATGTTGAAGCACAATGCATGTAGGAGGACACTCACACCAAATGGTGCTAGGAATACAATGCGGGTAGCGGTATCCTGTTAGGGATGGAGGACCAACTGCAACGGCTCATCAAAGCGCTCACTGACTCCTCTAAGGCTGCAACATAGGCGATCCGAGAGTCCAACCACGAAGAATTTGGTGTGGTAAGAGATAGGTTGAATTCCATTTTTTATATTGTTTCTAGGAATAAATATGTGAGATATGTGATGCAGGAAGTCCCGTAGATCAGCATTGAGCCTTGGGATAGGAACTTTCAATTTCCACCAAATACGATCAACGCAGGAATGAAGAAGTGAACCAACTATTACGGCTAATTCAGAGTGTTGCTTTGGATCTGAAAAATTTACCAAATCAAGTACTGGTAGAGCTACAACACGTTACCACCTAGGAATTGGTGGATAGAAATACAAAGTTGACTGACAGATATGTATAGTCGTAGAGCGCAGCTGAGAAGCTACAAAAATAAGTGGAGGAGTTGCATCAGGTCGGGCTGCAGCTGGCAGAGGAGAAGGTATGAGAAATAGATACATTAAATGCAACACAAGTTGACCTGCAGCATAAGGCTGCCAAGGAAATTACAGAGCTGAAGAAGTTGCAAAACTACCTTATTGTTGAACAAGCGTAGTTGTGTGAAAGATGCGGCAAGGTCGAGCAAGCTATTATTGAGGCCTGTCAGCATATTTTTGAGAGCATGACCACCATTGTCTAGCTCCAGGACACCAATTTGTTGCTCAATTCCTTTGTCCAACCAACAATGCCACTGGAGCAGGTTTTGGAATGGAAGGCTTCTATTGAGGAAATAACAACCCAATTTAAAACCATGGAGCAAGAAGCCAAGACCATCATGGAGGCTAAAATGCAGTTTTGGAAAAGTGTTGTCCAAGACGAGCAGCTCGACCAGTTGACCACATAGGTGAAGAAGCTAAAGGACAACTTACGACCCTGAAGAGGTCGCTATGGGAAATGCCGCTGATGGTGCAGATCACGCGGGACGAGGAATTGAAGGACCTACAGCAGTGAGTTGTTTGTGCACAGGAACGCCAACAAAACCACTATGCTCAGCTAGATGAGTTTTAAGAAATTGGTGGGCATTTGGTGGTTAAAGAAGTCGCCACGCTACAGGAGGTGCAAGAGAATTGACAGATGGTCGATGGAAAGGATAGGGAAGAGCACCCTATGCATCAAGTGTTGATCAACTGTAAAAGTGTTTTTGATAGATTCCAGCTACAGATTCTGGATATTTCATATCAGTTCAAATAATTCAAGGCCAGGACATCGGCATATACCCTGTCAACCTGACGTGGCTCAAGGACGAGCCACAAGACTATGTTGGTGGCATGTTGGCATGGGTTTTGGTAAGTGAGTTGCGTAGCGTCACAAAAGTTACGCAAGCTCAAGTGACACCACACAAGGCTAGATTAGCACGATGGGAAGAAAGATAACCATTTTTGAATATTGAATATATTATTTGACCATTTTTTGTCGCCATATGTCTCTATTGGTTAGAAGTTAGTTAGAAGTGGACCTTTGATGCAAAGGTGCAATCCTATATATAGATATTGTTTTGCAATGAAAAGGTATACCTAGAAAGGGATAGAGAGGAGAGAGTCATCTGTTTTATTTGCAATCTGTCTGAGTTTGGGATGTAATTGGTCTCCTGATTTGGAGAAGAATTATCTATTTTGGATCTATTGCGCAAAATGAATATGACATGACAGTTGTTGCATAAATCTTGTCTTTGTCTTACTTTTTTCTCTACTACGATATCAATGAGAAGTATGTCGAATTAGTTATGATGATGCTGTGATCTATTTTGTTGTTCTTCGATTATGGTTTACTGATGATGATGTGATCTATTCCATTTCTGTTATGATGTTGTTGCGATCTGTTCCTATTCATTCAGATTTCTGTTGCATTATGAGTTAATTTGTTTTATAAATAATGTTACTGCACTAATACTGTTGCGACAAATGCATGATGTGATCCATAGTTATGAAGATGAATTAATGATAATTGTTTAGTTCTGGACCTAATGGTGATTTTGTTTTCCCCGTCGGATCCCATATCCTCCCTTCTTACTGTCGAAAACTTGGTTTCGACAAATCTCCCTTGAACATCTCGAGTGAGACTTCATTCGCTCTGCGGATGTTGTTGGGAAAGGTAAAACCTATTTGGGCTGGTGCTCATGGAGATTGCATTAGTTGGGCATCGATAGACTGAGAACCCCTGTCGATGAGGCTTTGTTGGTGGGTTTTCGCCAACAGATATTTTGCATATGAGACTATAATAAGACAACTTGAAGGTATGGAAGGACATTCAGTTCACCAAGGAAGATAACTATGCTACCTGATGAATTTTATCATCAAAATGACCCCTCCTTGCAGACATTTCAAAATTCCTTTTCAATTTCCTGAATCTAACACTTAACCAATTTTCTTGTGTTCTTAAAATGCAAAATAATATTTTTCTTACTTTTGGGAGATTTATATCTTTGTCATAAAACACTCCATAGGATAACTAAGACCATGGTTATATGCACCCATAAAAAATATATAGCCTAACACTTTCATATTAATTTTGTCATCATCCTATGAGATAGGACAGGAATTTCCCTGAGGCCACTGAGGTCGTTTTCCAGTATTGGAATAGTGCAAAACAGCCTAAAACTCTATTTTGGTAGACCATTATCTTTTTCATCAAACATCTTCTTGGAGAAATGAGACGATGGTGATATATCCTCTTCAAAAAGTTGTAGGAAGATAGCTTCAGATAATTTTTATCATACACCTATAAGGTATGGCGGTCATTTTCCCAAGGCCACATGAGCCAGTTTTTCCAACACTTAGACAATTTTCTTAGTTTGGTCCAATTGCCTAAAACATTGTTTTGGCAGGTTCATAACTTCTTTCTTAGCTACTTCCAAGACATTCTGAAGACATGGTCATGTAGGAAAAATATAAATCTACAAGACCCCCATATGGTGTGGGAATTTTCTTCAACACACAATTTGTGGCAATTATTTTCTTAAGG
>LPNX010975661.1:1391414-1431414 GCA_001517045.1 Pseudotsuga menziesii | reverse complement strand
TTGGGCATCATGTCGAAATTCCCATGAATTGACAGTTCAAAGCTAGAATGTGAATGTTTTTAATAGGATATGTAAGTGGCTATTGTGTTAATTATACTACAATAACTGGTGTTCTGTGGATAATAAAACCAAATTCTCTTAGGTGCCAAGATAACTCCATGCCATGTTTTTTATTTAAAAGGCCACCGGGTATTCTATTTGAGAGGAATCTATGTTGGTTGTTACCATTTCAGCAACCATTTCGAAAACAAGAACGTAACAACCTTATATCAACACACTTCCACCTACTTCCTACAGTCTCCAATAAACTGCAAAATGTCAAACTTTGATAGCCCTCCCTACCTGCAACCACAATAAACACCGAACTGAATCAAAGGTTAACTATTAGTTGGATGGTGATATTGTTTAAGAGAGGTAAATAAAGTCTGAAAATTTAAAGTATGTGCATAGCTACAAGTTTGGAACATACATTTGGTGGATTTCCTATATTTCTAAGAATAGTGTTCAAGGTTTGGAGTGGCATGGCTTACATTGAATGCAAAACTAAAACTCTTATACACCTTACATTGGTAACCTTAACTGCTGCTATAAAATTGTGATAATTAGAACTGTCATATTGTATTATTGCTGCTATATTTATATGAGTCCTCATACTTGAATGCAAGGTTATTGGTTGGTTGAATACTACAATTGAATTGTATATGGTTACACAACTAATGATCTCTTGTATGCTAAAGTGCTACTGGATGACCTTGCTACTAATTCCATATATCTTGAATTCAATACATTGAATTGATATCATTTACATTTGAATCTATAAGCACTAAATCAAATTAGTATTTCTTCTTCATTCATAGAAGTGATTGATTGAAAGGCACTGGTCACTAATACAATTGTGTAGAAGATATAGTTGTTTGTCCTTGTAATTAAATAGAAAGAAGGTTCCCTGCAACCAAATTCATTTTCCATGGCACTAGATTCCATGGATAAGTTGCTGGAAAGACTAGAATAGGTGTCGTGTAATGAACATTTTGGTACAGAAATGTGTGGTAGCGACTAGAAATGTGTTACTAGTTACCACTACCATCCATAAAGACAGGTCCATTGGAAACATGTTTCTACAGCTGCAAAATAATTTCCATGCCATACCAATGTCCATACAACATGTTTTATTCTCTAAATGCACCTATTTTGACTTGGTTTGAATCAGTTTTTTACTAGACTTGACCAAAAATGCTGGTAAAAGTTGACATTTCCTCTATCTTTCCTTTTCTATCCTTTTACTTCAATTTTTAACATTACCACTAACTGTTCCCGTATGTCTGAGAAAGTTTCCAACCTCATCAAAATTCATATGGAGAAAGTAGAATTTCATACTCCATTCAAAATTTAACAGACTTAACAGTTTAAAGGATTTTAGGATTGGCAAGATTACAGTCGTTTGATTGGATTCTATCATGTATCAATGAATGGGATTGGAATTAGTCAAGAGAACCAAGCCCTTTATGTAACCCGATATTGGTGCGATTAATTGTTGAATTCCTCTATCATGGCCTTAGAAAAAATGTACCCTTCACTCAAGCCAAAATCATTGATTAGGGATGATCTTTTTCTAAGATATTTTAGGTCTTGTATTAGGTAGTTTCATAAAAATCGACTGGTGTTAATCGATGTCCCCGAAGGATTGAGGTAGAGCCAAAGGCTAGATGAGGAGGCAGAGGGTGATACTAATGGTGAGGATCCCAATATAAGTTATGGTGGAAATTTTCTTGTCATTTAAATGTTCTTTCTCATTTATTCATAATCCGTTCTTTCAAAGTTCCAATATAATGTGTTATTTATGAATGAGTGGTCATGTTTACAGTGTGTTTCAGTTTTGGAAACACATACCTATTTCCCTGTATTGTGTAACTTTGGTCCACAACCGTAAATGGAATTGATTTAACTTAATTGCAATTAAATTTGTGGCACTAATATGAACTTCCCTAGCCATTATTTGACTAGAATTCAATAAACCCTTTTTCAAAGATAACATTAAATGTCAAACTGGAGGCAAGGGAATACTCATTGTAAAGGGAAATGTGCAGTAATAGGAAGAAGATAGATATTACCAACAAAGGACAAAACATTGAATCTTACAGTCAAACAAAAAAGATGTTGAGAGAGAAACCAACCTTAGTGAATTATGCTTGTGAGTGATCAACTGCATGAGATGTAGATCTAGTAGGGGAAGCATGATCATTTACAGCATTATTGATAGTTGCATCTACAGAAGGATCAGGTATCTTTCCACCATCCTTATTTTTTTCAATTTCCATAAGCTCCACCTCCTCCTTTTCTATCAACTGAACCATAAAAGGTTAGCATATAAAGATATGCCTACAAATTCATACATCTCGAATGCAGTGGCTTAGTAATATAAATGCCTTCACAACAACCAACCGAAATATCTAATTGTGGTAAAAAACAAGCAGAAGTTGTGAAGAGAATTCTTATACTATTGTTTAGTACTCTTATTTGATGCTTATGGATGGTTGATTGGATGTCTTTGATACTTGATGCTTAGTCAATGGACATCATTTTCAATTGTCTCTTGATAATAAATTATAATCGGGTAAGACCTTTCTCTATTATATTGGATGCTTGTCATTGAAAAGTTTAATAGTGTGAATGTTTCTCAAATTTGGTTGTGTTGCTCTTTACCCTTGTTATGTCACTGCAAGAGGTGATATATATGGATGGCTTATGTCTATTAATCCAACCGACCGTACATTGTTTAATTTTTTGTGGTTGTAAAGTTTTTTAAAGTTTTTAAAATTTTATATTAAATAGAATTATTTTAAAATTATTTATTTGATTGTTGATTGGGCTATATTTCAGTGATGTAGGTTTTGATATCAGCTCCTCCAGCATTGGCGACGTATCAGACGTCATAGGTTTCAATTGTATGTACTACAATTCAGTTAAACCCTGAGTATGGTTGTTAGTTTTTCTTTGATAATGGAAACTATTTTGAGTTTGAAGCCCAAATGTTCTATAGCAAACTGCTTTTGTTTGCTCAGAGTGGTTTTGAGGCTACTTAGCGGAGCTTTGTAGCAATTGTGGAACACCAGAGCTTGTATTGAGTTGTACATGCATAATTGCTTTGAGAAATTAGTGAGACATCAACCCTAGCCATAGAATTCTCTGTATAAACTAATGAAATCCCATTGCATGCATCAATTCTTACAAATTCTAAGGGTAGGCAAGCGTTGTGATCGAAGAACACAATATTCCTTTTGTGGTTTGTTGTTTCTTATGTCCAAGATGGAAGAATATTCTACCAGGAGGAAAAGAAGTAGCAATGAGGGCTACCTTAAAGTGCTTCCTAAGAAGAAACCCAATCCTAAACCTAAGGAGAACAAATTCATGTTCATGGTTTTTCTTCTTAATGGTTTGAATTTAACTCTACAGTTGGAGGATGTCGTTTAAAATATGTTGGTCGTCAAGTTTGTAAGGACCGTTAGGAGAAAAGATGAGAAATAACTAATACAGAAGGGGTCAAGAAAGATCCACTGGGGTCCCCAAGTCTATGTGGAAGATGTAATGGGAGAACGAATAAAGATGGAAACATCTTATGCAATGATTCTTACAACAAGCCCATGCTTGTAGCTATGCAGGTTCATCCCTGAACTTCCTCCCCTAAAATTTTATATTAAATAGAATTATTTTAATATTATTTATTTGATTGTTGATTGGGATATATTTCAGTGACATAGGTTTTGATATCGACTCCTCCAGCATTGGCGGCGTATCAGATGTCATAAGTGTCAGCTAGATGTACTACAATTCAATTAAAACCTGAGTATGGTTGTTAGTTTTTCTTTGGTAATGGAAAATTTTTGGACTTTGAAGCCTGAATGTTCTATAGAAATTTTTTTTTGATTGCTCAGAGTGGTTTTGAGGCTACTGAGCGGAGCTTTATAGAAATTATGGAACGCTAGAGCTTGTCTTGAGTTGTACATACATAATTGCTTTGATTCATTAGTGAGACATCGACCCCATCCATAGCATTCTCTATATAAACTAATGAAAGCCCATTGCATGCATCAATTCTTGAAAATTCTAAGTGTAGGAAAGCATTGCAATAGAAGAACACAATATTCCCTCTGTGGTTTGTCGTTTCTTCTATCCAAGATGGCAGAATCTTCTACCAGGAGGAAAAGAAGCAACAATGAGAGCTACCTTGGAGTGCTTCCTAAGAAGAAACCCAAGCCTGAACTTGAGGAGAACAAATTCATGTTCAGGGTTTTGCTTCTGAATGGTTTGAATTTAACTCTGTAGTTGGAGGACGTCGTTGAAAAGATTTCGGTCACCGAGTTTGTAAGGTATGTTAGGAGAAAATATGAGAAATAAATAATAAAAAAGGGGTCAAGAAATATCCACTGGGGTCCCGAAGTCTATGTGGAAGATGCAATGGGAGAACGAATAACAATGGAAACATCATATGCAATGATTCTCACAACAAGCCAATGCTCATAGCTCTGCAGGTTCATCCCTGAACTTCCTCCCCTAAACTGTTTCTTTGGATTTTTTATAAGTCAACAAAAATGTATTAATATATATGCTACAAAAGCATTCCATGAGCTCCTCAAAGTGCATTCTGTTAGAACAAATGTTTCCATATCTAAATATTATTTATTGGAATTTTTTTTTAGTAACTAGGGGAATCTACAACTGGAGCTGGGATGGTACTCGCATGACATGGGGTCCAGGGATCCATTCCCTCTACCACTATACCCCTAGTTCCCCACACCTGCTGCGATACATAAGACACAGGTAAACCCAGGTGGGATTTGATCTCGTTACTTCCAATTTACAACTAGTGACTTCATAACAACTGAACCACCAATGAGCCACACCCGTGCGAGCTATTATTTACTAGAAAGTTAATATTTCATAGATAAAAAAGATTTATCTGGAGTATCTAGTGACATTTTATTCATATAGTAAGAAAACATGACTCTTTCCTCTATTTTTTGTTTTATATTGTTTGACAGGATGGTGGTATTAACAGTGTCCACACATTTCCAGTAAAAACTTATTTATATGTGTATTTGATATATTTCCATCTTAAAATTTAAAATTTGTGTGTTGTTTTTGTTTTAATACAATGGTTAAAAAACTCTTGTTGAATACAAACACAAGTTTCCACATCAGTGAGGCAATGGTTTTGTCACATGCCTCAATTTTGTAAAATAATGTTATCTTATTTTGATTTTATTCCCAGACATTATGTTAAATTTAATGCTAAGTGGAAATTGATGACTCAGTAGAGTCAAGGATGTGGAATGTAATTCTGAATATTTAATTTTAAATAAATAAAAAGTGGAGACAATAGCTTGGGAGAGCTGTTAAAAAGAGTGTATTGGTCAAGTTGGTGGAGGGAACTAGGTGGAGAGCAAAAAGAGAAGTGGCATCATCCTCAAACACTTCCTATGTTGCAAGTAGCAACTTCCCTATATTTGGGGTCATGATCCCCCAAGAAAGTGGGATCAGAGCAGGTGGCTCAATTAATGACAACTAACCTAAAAAAGACCTAGGAAATCTTATTAAAAGTGCCCAATGTAGAGAGCTAAGGCTGCTCATTCCAGGAGAAGAATCATTCAGGTGAATGCACTTCAAGGAATTCATTGGGAAAGGGAAATTTAAAGGAAGGTGTTTGAGGGGTAAAACTGCAGGAAGTTTATCTAGTATAGCTTTGCAGCTGAAAGATCTTACTACAGTATGCAGAGTTGGTATTGAGTCTCAGGACTGGTACTTTGTTGATTGCTCCACCTAGTTCCAGCCAAGAAGACTAGAACAGGCTCGGAGGTCCTGAGAAGTCGTTGTTTGAGCGCTCTCCAAGAATTGGTAGGGAGGAACAACCTCCCATTGCTGTTGTCATCTAGCTTTAAAGACAGGTTCCATTATCTTTTAATTTCTGTGTTATAGTTTATCTCTGTGTATGAGCAATTATTGAATGATGTTATGTTATGACGTGTTGAAATGTCTCAGTTATTCTAGACTGAATCTGTACTGTGATGAAAGATAAATCCTACCTGTGTTTTTCCCCATCTGAAGTAATCCAGATCATACTCTAGCACAGGTAGTTTGTTTCAGTAAATGAAGTATAATAGGAATATGAATTAATCGAATATTTATGTTTTCAGAGTAATGAAATGTTATTTCTCAGTAGATAGTTGTTTTCTAGAAAGTTTATTAAATTGTTTTGCAGACATGTTATCATAAATAGACTATGTAAATAGAATGTTAGTACAGAACAATACTCATAGTACTGATTGACATTAGTATGTTTAACTTTATAAATTATTTTCTACACAGTTTCTATTTCCATAAACTGTACTTTTACATTGAAAATAGAAGAATTAGTTTTGTCAGTTGAAAGTTAATAGTTTATGTTAAGAAAAGATATAAAAATAATACTGATAGCTTAACTTCTTCTTTTAATGACAACTAGTCTTCCTGCATCTATCTGAACTATAGTTAATAATATGGTAAAGGTTACTGTAGCCCTTTCTTAGTTTTAATAGCTAAAGGAAAGTAGTAACTTAGGGTTTTAAGTTAATATTATAAACCATTCTTATACTTTTGTAGACAGTGTAATTATAAAGAATACTGATAGGTAAGAAGGTTCTTTTATTTTTGTTCTCTAAGTAAGTCTACAGATACAAATTGAATTAACTAACACAAATATTACAGATTGCTTTCAGTTGTAATCACTATATAAATAAGAACCAACATAAACTTAAGAATATAAATTATAATTAAATAATAGTATTATAAATATAAATAATATTATTATTATCTTTAAACAGTGACAATTATAGATTAATAATTTATAAAAACAAATTGAAGAAAAATTGTACAACAGTAATAAAAATTACAAGATAATAATATAGGAATCAATATCCTATTTAAGATGAGAGGGAGTAAACCCTAGCTCATATTCTGAGCATAAATTCTAAATATTTTTTAGTATTGTAATAACCTAGGTTTACTCAAGTTAATTCTTTAAAAAAAAAACTACTGACTAAAATTGTTATTGTAACAAAGATAAATTACATTATCAATTAAGAGGTGTAAATGCATTTTACAAAAGAAA
This sequence comes from Pseudotsuga menziesii, assembly GCA_001517045.1. Classification (NCBI taxonomy): domain Eukaryota; kingdom Viridiplantae; phylum Streptophyta; class Pinopsida; order Pinales; family Pinaceae; genus Pseudotsuga; species Pseudotsuga menziesii. The sequence goes on along the minus strand of LPNX010975661.1, from coordinate 1,424,270 downwards.
TAGAGTCTATTAATAACAGCATACATCTAATGTCGGGGTTCAACCCTTAAAAACTATTACATTATAAGTACCGACATAATAACCAAATTCGTATCAATTATGTAATCATCATTAAATAGTCAAATAAACCACTCACAGTCCTTTAAGGACAGATAGATTAAAATAGAGAAACAATGTAATTATTATCACAAGAGTAATCTAAACCAAACAAGGGTTTACAGGTCAAACCCTAACCTGTGAATTTCATCAATTAAACAAGATTTACATCACGGCTGTAAGTATTAGCCTTCAAAATTTAATATATAAAACCCATACAAAACACTCAATTGAGTTTAAACTTCATTAATATTCAGGAAGGGTAAAAACCCTAAAATATACAGAGTACAACACAAGTTCCTAACAACCAAAACAAGTTGCAGTGAAACCACCTTTACAAAATTTACAACCTAAACTGACTGCGAAGCCAAGCTTCGACAAGTACTCTAAACACTACAAATTGCATCCACCCTATCAAGGGTTTGAATTTAAACATTATTCCAAACAATCCTGTAAAACTTAACATAGCTCGTGGCAAGACGAGAAAGGGTCTTCAAACCCTAGGTGAGTCCAATGACTACCCCAACTTTAAATAAGGGAGAACCCATCTTTCAGACCACGGGGCTTACTTGAGTTTGAGCCACAAGCCACGGCCATTGAAAAGGATATTTTCTTATCCCTTGTACAAGCTTCACTTCAACGAGTACTTGCAGCAAGTGTAAACCCTTGTCAGTAAATTATCTTACAAGTTTAAGCTTGAAAGTATTCTATACGAAAACTTGCAGTAAAATGAAAGAAAGGTTTTTTATGAATTTACCTGTCACTGGGAGTATGACGAACCGATTTACAAGCACTGTCACCTATAAATGGTGTAGTGGGGAACCCAACAACCCTCAAAACATCATACAGTAGCAAGCTACAAAGAGCCAAGAAGGAAAACTAAATCAATCACTAAGCTACACGCGCTTGGAAGAAGGTTTCACAGGCAGTGAAACGAAGGTAGCAGGAAGGATAAATCCACGTTTGGCAGAGAAAGAACCAGCAATCAAAACCACTCATGGGAGGACGGAGGCAGCACAAAGTCAAGGTACAAGGAGACGGTAACCAGGAGAATGATGGCTGCCATGGGAGACAAGCCAAGCAACCCTAGAGCCAGCGTAAACTGCGGGACAATAATGCATTGGATTAGGTTTCCAAAGTGTTATATATTTTCCAAACATGGACAGAATTCAACCATGTAGCCACAAATTTTATCCATGTAGTGAGGGTCATGTGCTCTAGTTCCTGCATGGAAACATTTTATCATTTGTTTGTTCATTGCAGCGTGGGTTAAACTATAATGATAGCCCAATAATTCGTAATCAATTCACTAATCAACAGCACCGTGTATTATGTTAACTTAATGACAAGTTTATCATCGTGGAGGGATTACGTTGACCAAGCTTCATGTCACGTATAAACCATAATATAATCCCGTTTTGGATTAAGCACAAACCCTTGCTATCAACAACATAGTGTTATCACATATTAAACATTGCCATAACGATATAGCGGTGGCACAACTCTAATCTAAACATTGTTTTGATATAAATTATGTAATATATGTTTGGTTTATAGAGTAGGTTTAAGACTAAGTCGTAGTATAGTTATAATTGAGGGCATGTTAACTATAGCATGACTTTAGTGTCTCTAGTATCAAAGTTTAACAGAAGCTTGGGGCATAGTAAACCCTTTTGCCTTAGGAATTTTACAAGTCTAAAACTTATAGGTAGCATCTTGTAATAATGCAAAAGAATTTAAAGGCTAGATGTAAGTATGTTGTAATAACAAACTTTTGGTTTATGGAACAAATCAATTATACTTATCAACGAAAGGTAATTGAACTGATAACTCAAATAGAATCGAAACAGTGAAGTAGTACAAAGCTGAAGATAAGAATTTTATCACAAAAATTCTGTCACATAGTTTATGCGACATTACTTTGATAATACTTGGAAGTATACTCTACTTGGCTTTATGCTCATGCAAAATGTCTACTGGACAGTAAGATAATTACAGAGGTAAAACTGATAATAGGAATAGGAACGATCCTATTAAATTCAAAAGTTAATAGAACACGGAGTTAGACTTGGGAATTAAAGTAGTGGTAACCATAAGCTCTTGTAGAAGGGTATGATAGTCATAGTTTCCACACTCAAAGGTTTTTACTGTTCATAAGATAATAGGTTGTAACTATCATATAGAAATAATTTAAGGGACAATAAATGTACAAGCAAGACAAGATACTATTGCAAAAATATTGTCAAAAACAATGTTTATAAGTATTACAAATTACTTAGACTAAAGTAGAAATACTTGTAACTAAGATTCTAGTGTTAGAGTCGCAATTATGTTGTACTGTCGTTACTTATTTCCAAGCTTGTTAACTTGAACAACTGATGAAAATCAAATGATTTTACCTTACTGGAGCTGTCTAGTGTTTAGTAGCATATTGTTCTAAGCTTTTTAATTTGCAAACAAAATACTGCTGACACTAAAAGATCTTTTACAAATATACTCGATCGATCATACCCGTAAAAACCTATAAGAAACCGTATTCATATACGTTCGCATGAATGCTAAGTAAGCCACAGATTCAAAAGAATATTTCACCTACTAACATAAAAGAACTAATCAATAAACTGAAGCAAATAGCACACAAAAAGAGTTTAATCTTGCTACGAAAAATAAACTGTTAAGTTATATTAGAAATTAGTGAAACCAATTACATAACTGTTTCTTTATGCCAACTGTTAGCTATTAGTAAAACCGCAGGTTATAGCTTTTGTTGTTAACTCAAAAATCTTAAATTTTTGTGAAAAATTGGGGTTATGACAAGTTTTGTAATATAGCATTTAAATGTGAGTTGATATTCTGGTGGAAAATGTGTGTTGGATAGATTGATTATTGATTTCCTTCATAGGACATGTGGAATGTGACTCCAGAACCATATCTCTTGGTGGAATTACACCAAGAACACACTTTCCAGACACCATTAGCTAATTTAATTGTATGCCCATTTTTTATTTCATAGACTATTTTGATATTTTCCATGCCTAACAAAATGACCACTTGTGTATAGGTCTAGGAATGGATTATTTATTTAATTTATAAATTTAATTGCCAGCCAACATAGTGTTTTTCCATTTATTAGGACAACTCTTTGTAAGCGGTATGGGCCAATGGACCTGGAGAAAGGTGATTGATAAGGTAAGGGTTCTTGCATTGCCTACATTCTCCCTAGGCATTAATATTTTATATGACTTGCGTGTACCTGTCATAGAATATAACTTTGCTACTTTCATTTCTAGCCTCTTCATCATGCTTCTTATCCAATTTTTGTATAGAAACATAAGAATATCAGACTTAACTGTCTTTGTTGTGTTCTTGCTGTACCATTCCCTACTTTTAGCACTCTTATGTTCTCTCTGTGCATTTCCCACCTCTATTTTTTAACCACTTTCCCTCTATCAAAACTATTTGTTTTCATCTTTTGGCTCCATTTCTTCATCGTTTCTTTAAATTACTATTCAAAATTGTGTTTTATTTTTCATTTTCTACCAAAATCTTGGAATTTTTTGTTCCCGTTTATTTTCTACCAAACCAAAATATTGCATAAGAAGCCTTTTTTGGGTGGAAATGGAGGTGCTTTTCCTATCGTCCAAGCTTCTTCCAACCTTCTCATGGGGAAGAGGAGTCTCAAGTTTTAAAACCTAGTAAGAGAAATTATCCTTTATCCTCCATCTCTAAAGCTACCATTTGTAGTTATATTACAAGTGTATTATGATATATTTCTTGGTTTGGCATGGGGAGCTTTGTTGGGTTGAAACAGAGGTATATTTCCATTCTATAGCATTTGTCTTGTAGTAATAATTTTTAGGAATTGTGGTGACATTGCCACCTTGTAGCTCTTGTTTGACAAATATCTAATGTCTAGTTTAAAATTTTCCTATTGAAGATTTTTGAAGTGGATCTAGTTATTAAGGAGCAGATTGTGTTTGAACCATTCAACCCTATCTACTCTTTAATCACTAAAGTCTCCATGAGACCCTCAATTGACCCCATCTTCCTAACTTGGATTTGTTAGGCACTAATCACATATTTTATGCCATTTTAAATTTTAATTCATCTTTCATTTTTTGTTTTATAAGATCTGAAAATTTCTATCATTTACATGTATTAAAATTATCCCTTAAACATCAAATCGCATGGTAGGTTTGCCCCAGTTTGTGGCTATGAATTACCTTTTGTAAATCTAATCTGTAGCGTTGATTAAATCTGGTCTAAAATAGAATTAAAAGGTCCATGAGACTGCACATCAATCATAAGGACTTATTGAAGATCCAAAACCATGGAAAGGAATGTTCCTTTCCATGGTTTTTTAATTTTTTTTAAACCTCCAGGTTTCATTGCAATATTGACGAACTTTCGTCGCGGGTATTACAAAACCGTCGAAACTGCGGGTGGCTTTCCATGAATACTGTCACTATAGCGAAGCCGTTTTGTGGAAAAATTACCGTTCAACTTGCAGATTTCGTCAATAGAGAATGGTTTTCCATAGTTTTTCGTGGAAGAAATTTCTATTCAAATTCTAGAATTCGTCGATAGAGAGACAAATGTTCGTCAAAATTGTTCCACGATTTTGCGTGGAACCAAAATTTTGCCTAGCAGTTTTTTGCCATATTTTCGTCGTTATAGGGAGTATAATTTTATCGATAGAGAAACGAAATGTAGAAAATGAATTAAAAAAATCAATTTCAAGGCCACCATATAGAAGACACGTGGCAGCCAGTTTTTGTCTCTATATCGATGGCTTATAAATTTCGTTGTTATAATGACGAAATAAGTGCCACGAAACATCACGACCATTATTGTCGCAATTGAGATGATGGAACGTGGAAATAGAAATGAAAAACAGTCGCAAATTTTCTCATATGTATTAGTGTAGAATCATGATGGTTTGTTCATTATCCTACACACATGACACAAATACCCAAATGTAATAGAGAACATGACAAAGGTGTTGATAGTCCAGAAATAATAACAAAAAATGGAGCACACCTGAGGGGTGCAAATAAAAATTGGTGCCGGATGAAACTTTTTAGATCAAAGAGTGAGTAGTATCAATGTGCATATCTGAACGTGTTATGAGGTGGACATAACAAGGGTTTCAAACTAGGGTCAAATGTCTATAAATAGGGGTGGGGCTTGTTTTTCGAAATCATTTGTATCATTCACTATCTGTGTTATGGAGGGATTTTTTATGATTTTGGGAGTTATGTGCATCTGATTTTTGTCCCACAACATTCAAGTAAGCCTTCATCTTGTCCTCGTGATTTTTGTTTGGTTGGTAGCATACTCATATGAATTTACAAGAATCCAACACTTAGAGGGAAATCCCCTAATGTCTTGGAAACATGAGATGAATGTGATGGAATATGGTCTTCATCTAAGGATGAGTAATTTTCACTAATAAGTAGACTTTACAGGTATTATGTGTTATCAATGATATCTGGTGGATGGGGAACAATTTCCTCAACTAGCAATCCTTGCAGGAATACCCTATGTTGGGGAAATTGATCCTGTAGACACATATGATCAACATGGACCTCTTGTTTGACACATAAGATGGGGCATGGAAACAAGTAGTGGGAAGTATCATCATAAGATCGACATGGGAGTGGGATCCTAGCACAAATAGGCTCATGTGGCGAAGTTAGTGGTTGGATGGAATAGTCCAAAATGATTATGATAACTGCATTGGGAATCATGTGAGTATGGTTCCCACAAGGTGTACATCCATCAAGCTTTACTTCTAGATCAATATTCGTAGGTTTTGGTACTTGCGACATAATTGGTTCAGTGGTAGGTATTATTGAGATGACAATTTTTGAAGTAAGTGCAACTGGTGTTGGCACTAATGTAGTGAAATAATTTATGGAGTTAGTTTCTTCTTGTCGAGGTGAAGGAATCTAAATCAAAGGGAGGGTGAGCTATATGGTTTCCAAGGAATCATTACCATATTTCCCCACAGCCAAATGGTAACATTTTGGCACAATCATCTTGGTTGTAACGATATCACATCATATGCACAAAGTGAGATAGATGTGGGGACTAACTTAGGTGAGCCTAATATTTTCCATACATAAGATGACATTATGCATGTGAATGCACCTTCATTGATAATGCATTGATGGATCATAATGGTTTTAGTTATATATGGAACTTATAATGTGTTTGACGATTGTATTTGTGGTTAACATTTATCAATATAAAAATGCATAAGGCACAAGTCTTAAGATTCGACAACTCCGAGTGCATTAAGTAATTCCTTCCTTTGGGTGGGGAACGAATGTAGTACTTTAGAGTGGACATGGAAGTTGGGGATTGAGTCAAGTCATCCACAATACTGTAGTTTTAGGTGTCTTTCATGTGAGGGTTATGGGGGTACGCCTAAGTGGCGCCTTTGGTATCCTTTGTATTTGTTCACCATTTGAGTGTGTTAGTTTCAAAGGGCCTCCAAAGGGAGTAGGTACATCTTTCCCTTGTGGGGGTTTAGGCCTTCCATATCCTTTGGATTGAGTTTGAAGGTTGATATTTTTCGTGTTAATGTAGATGTTTTGAAAGGAGCCATTGCCTTGAGGGAAAGGTTCACATTGTTGGGTGACTATCCATTTGTTGGAAAAGGGTTGTTGTAATATAGCTTTATTTTATTTATTTAAATGAAAATAACTCATGCTATAGCACATATGAACATAGATTTAGCCATGCGACCTCTTCTTTTGACTATTCTTTAGATATTTTGGGCTCATACTACTTTATGGTTCCTATGAGGATGTCTTTGGTGGGATGCATGTTATATGTTGATGGTGGCTTATTGCAATATTGGATGAAATATCACATGTGTGCAAAATTTAAGCGTTAACCCTCCATATGATAAATCAAGTGGCTTCAGTACTTAAACAAGATAACCAGTGTTTTGTTATTAATGGATTGGTTAATTGTTATTTTATAAAAAAAAGAGAATAGATGGACATGATGAATAGTATGGATTTCATTTTGGTGGAGAAAATTAATAACAAGATAAATGAATAATAAGTAGAGGATATCGTGTGGGGATCTAGCAAATATGCCTTTTAATAATTCCTATAATAGCTGGTATATATCTACTTAAAGTGATAAAATTAGGGATCTAGTCCAAGAAAAATTACAGGCAAGGGGTTTTGTATTATAATTCCTTAAAGAGAATAACAAGGTTAGGATGACTCCCATATGTTCTATGGAGTATATTCCAACTCAAAGTATTTAACTCCTATGATAGTTATGTTGGGTCGGAAAGAGAAGTGGTTACTCAAATGCTTTACTATATGCACAATAAGGGACCCATACAGGTTTCATGTATATGGGGATGGATAATATGGGTGAGGGTAGGAATAAATGTGATCAATGCGAGATAATATTTAAGAAAGACAGGAAATACTGAAATTAAATGAATATAAGGGACCATCAGTTGAGGCCAAATGTTAGGTCTTGAAAATAATAGGATTTATAAATCTAGTAAAGTCTTGAAAAATGATAGGTTAAGGAATCTTGAAAAATGGTGGGAGAGGTTGTGAAGGGGGTGATCACTTCTTAGCCTTTGATTTCAATACCATGAACTTTTATTACAAGTGAGTCTCACCATTCAATGGCCAATTTTTTTCATCTGTAAGGAATTGGGCATGCCAAATGCCCTCAAAAATGGTTAGTCCTTTATATACTAATATATTCTCTAAAGTAGATATGCATTATTCATAGTCTATTTCAAGAATTGGAGACTATTTCATAGATAAAGAAAATTACCAACACAACACTAATAGGAAAGGTTGGGTCTGGACTAGAAAAAAGCCAAACCTTCCTTGTTTATGTTTGTAGTGATCTAGGAAATCTTCAATACCACTCTTAGCCTTACTTCTTACATGTGGGGATAAGGGGAATGTTTTCCTACTAAATTACCAGAAAGGTTCATGCATAAGGTATCTAGGTTTGAGTCCATATTGACTTAATCAATTTACATATTCGATTAGTTGATTGTATTGATGCAAATCCTCATGGTTGGGTTTTTCTCAAGTAGTTGGGAAAAAAAGTAGTAGAACATACTAGAGTTGTGTCTTCTCTTTATTACCTCTCTAGTTACCAAAGTGATACAAGCTTACATCCAAGGAGGTAGGTTCCCTTCCTTCCTTCTATTTGATAGACTAAGGTAATATTAGGAGCATACACTCTTGATAGAATCTTTTCTAATATTGATTCTAAGAAGATTTATTTCATAATGATTAATTGATTCTAATCCTATCAATTATTATTAATGGAAATAGATGGAGATTATAAACCATTGGTTGTATATCCCTATTCAAATGCAATGATGTTGTATAAGGGATGAAAAGTACATGGGGGAAGACCTTCTTTGCTTTGGTATATATTTCTATCCTTACATTTACATTTGGAAAAGGAGAAACCCAATTAGTTAGATTTGTGGCCTTATGGGTCATTATACGACATTCGATGCTCCCACTCCCCACCTCGCTCTGACTCAATATTTGGACTTATGGATCATTCTACGAAATTTAATTCCTCCCCCACAACCCCCCCCCCCCCCCCCCCCCCCCGCCTTGACATCTCACTCAATTTATTGATCATGATCCCTTATAAGTATTTCTCAAGCCATATCCCTTACAAATCCTTCTATGTTCATTATAAGGATTTAAGGAGGCATATCCTTTCCCATTTATTAATGATAAGCCCCATATCCATTGTCACCTAACTAAATATTAATTTGTAAGGTTATCCCTATCAACTATCTATCCCTATCGATTATATTGGTTCCTTAGCCATAATTAATAATCATTATCTCATCGTGAAATGCCTTATATTTGGGTGTGTAGGGAAAGGTTGGCCTTGGCCTTGGATTATGATATTTTCAATGGGGGGTTGAGGATTGATTTTTTTATCAGTTATTGACTATGTAACTTGATTAACCAAAGGGATATAGAGGGTATCTAGAGATAAACTTAACCAAAAATAAAGGAAAAAATATGTTGGATTGATCTAAGATTGAGGGTATTGAAAACCGCACTTAGATATTGGGAAAAGAACTTTTAGTTTCTTGATCAAACATAAGATATTAAGGAACAAAGATGCTTGATTGAGGTGTTATAAAAATAGGATCGCAAAGAAATAACAATAAACAATAAACACAATGCAAATATTAAAAAACATTACAAGAGAGACTCATATAATGTGGTTCACCCAACATGGGCTACGTCCACACAGAAATTGTCAATCCTTTATTATTATATCGTCCAATAAAATGAAGGGATACAACCTACAGCAACCACACTGAGCTTCCTCTTCACAATATCTCTCTCACAATCACAAAGATCGCTTTTACAATGCCACAATACAATACACAACCATATTAGAATTCCTTCTCTTTATAAAGGGAATACCATGGGAAAATAGCAATAAACAATAAACACGATGCAAATATCAAAACACATTACAAGAGAGACACATATATAACATGGTTCACTGAACATGGGCTATGTCTAAACATACATTTCTAGTCCTTTATTCTTATATCGTCTAACAAAATGAAGGCATACAAGCTATAACAACTATGCTGCACTTCCTCTTCACTCTCTCACAATATCTCACTCACAATCACAAAGATCGCTTTTACAATGCTACAATACAATACATAATTGTATTAGAATGCCTTCCTTTTATAAAGGGAATACCATGGTAAAATACCACGAGCTTCCCAAAACCATGGGCCCGTAAATCACCCATTATTGAACAAGTCATGACTCTGAAATTACAACATTTTACAAGGCATTTTTTTCTAAAATTTTTCTTCTGGGATGATTCCCCTGAACGCCCTCCAGGGGGGGCTCCAAAATAGCCATCACCCCCCACCAGACCCCCCCTGATGACTATAGTAGGGGGGAAAGAGCCCCCACACCCCCGTCAGGTGCTGGGATCCAAACATGACTGCAATAACATATCTGAATCAGGAATATTAGGATCCACAACCAACATGAGGGAAAGGTGGTAGTGGGGTGAAGTATTGACTAGAATTGGATATGGTTATGTAGGTAGGCATATTCGTTTTTCTTTCCATTAAGGTCATGGTCTACTTTCCAACCTCTACTCTATTTTTCTGGATGGTGTTGGTATAACAAGTGGGAATTTGTTGGATAATTAGGTAAATCAAAGAGATAGTATTCCAAGAGAGAGGTGGTATATAAAGACACCATTGCATCACTTAAGTACAACCAAGCATAGATCAACATATAAATAAGTATAATAAACTGATACATTTCCATACATATTGGATAACATTACATATGTTTGCCAAAAATTTCATAGATCGATCCATAGGACCGTATTTTATAACACCAAGATGTAACCAAATCCCTTGAAGTGATGAAGCTAAGGTCCACATAAACTAGTTAGGGAAAATAATGAACTCCTCAATTTATGCCTTGTTTTATACACCAATCAATTGGTTTGTTCTAATTTCTTGGTTAATCAAATGTTAAATTGATCTCTTAGTCAACCAACAGTTGAATTCTTAGTCAACTCTCTTGAAGAAAGAATTAAAATTTATTAATCTTACTTTAATTTCTACATTATCTTATTTTGCCATAATGTGTTTTCCAAATGAGATCGACTCTCCAAATTTTTTATTTAACATGTTATTGGCCATTGGATGTTTTGTCTGACGATTGGAGTCATTTCATTTGTTAATTCTCTGGGGGGAAGCATGTGGAATTGTTGTCAAATCGAAATAACTGAGTCACATTTTCAATCTTTATCACCATGAAAGACATAAACCTAGTTGGGAAGCAATGATGCCATCTACGTTTCCATTGTATCCACTCCCATATGCTTCTTACGGATCCTAGGGAGCACTTTCCACATCAGAAGCACTCCGTGCATTATGTTTAATGCATCTTCCAATGCGCCTAACTCCAAGTCGACCCACATTGTGTACAAAAAATGTGCAAGTAGCATAACCTTGGGCATGCTATTATTATTGGAAATCATATGCATGACATGTAATCTGTAATTCGAATTTATGTTTTTTTTCCAAGTTTGAATCCACGAATAAGGGGCCCTAAATGTATAACATTACATTTGTTCGTAGAAAAACTCAGGGTCCGATTTCATCAATCTCTAGATAACCAAAGAGGCCACAACTCCTCCTAGAGAATGGCCATTCAATAAAATTTCATTACCTTATATTACTTGGTGTCTCAGGTACTTCAACATGATTCCATTTCCCTAGTCAAGAAACCTATTCTTTCACATCATTTTCTTGTAGAAAACAAGGCTCGTATATTCAAAATCAAATATGCTAAACCCTAGCAATACCAACATTACCATTTTCCTATTTCCCAATGAAAAATGATGAAAGTGACATATTCGCAGTTGAAGACACGTATGCCCTTGTGCCCATCCCATACTAAAATAAAAAAGGATGGCATTGAATTTACATCTATTTTTAGCATAAAATTATAGAAAGTTAAAGAGCTAAGTGCAGAAATATGATGTCTTGTTTCCAAAAAAGTAATGCATTTCAAGAACTATATTAATGTAAGGCTAAATAATATAAACAACGCCATAAAATGAATAAGAAGACTCAAGCTAATTGTTGTGAAAATCTTTACCTTTACATCTTTCTTGAGCTTCCCAATGGTATCAAATTATTCACTCTTCGTTTTCACACCATCATCATGTAGAAAACTACAAAGCTCGTGCATACAAAATCTAACATGTCAAACCCTAGCAACACTCGCGTTAGTGTTTTTATTTTGATAGTGAAAATTGAAATTATTGTATTTGAAGACACCTATGCCCCCATGCTCAACTAGAAGCACTGAAATATAGTGAGATATCTTTATGGTGAGATATCTAAGTCTAACATCTCCCTCGACTTGCACATTGGAAACATCATTTTATTAATGTGGAATTATTGTAGCTGAAGACACCTACGCCTCATGTGCGTAACTCTAAGCAGTGAAATATGGTGGTGGGATCACTGCATATGACATCTTGTAGTAAATAGTAATGAATAACATTATTTTATTTGATGAAGACCATGAACCTCACATTGTCATTTTCGGATTTGGGAAGAGGGTGGAAGTTGCTACTTGTTAAAAAACAAAATATTGGCTCCCTCATTCCCACATTAAATAAATAAATAAGAAAGCATGCAAGGATAAAAAACTATCTTAGTTGTAATCCTATGTGTCATATTTACACATGATTTTTCTTATTGAAAGTCAACATGTTACAGGGTACTACTTAAAAAGAAAAATGTTAAGACGCACTAATAAAGCAGATATCACATTCTTTATAACACTAATTGTTTGCAACACGTTGAATACAAGTCATTTAGGTGAGGAGTGGGATAGGTGGTTTGACCTTGAAACAATGACCCACACATTGAATATTAAAAATAATGGTCTAACTTATGAAAGTTGTTTGGTTTCTAAGCTTGATCTAATAAATGTAACATGTTTGTACTAGAAACCAAATCAATATAATCATTTGAAGGTTTGAGGAGAATCTAGTGGAATTATGTTGCTTATGAATAATTTATTTTAATTAATTGATCATGGTATTGTTTTTTACTACAGTATTTGTGTTTTCTCAATGTGGTTGAGGTTTCTCTCTTACCTTTTGATGTTATCTGCTAACATGTTATGAATAGATTTTGTTAAAGCAGTTAATTATGGCATTTATTTTCTTTCAGTGGAGTTATGTGCTTATATGTTATGAATATATTTTGTTAACGAGCTCATCATGTAATTTATTTTATCTCTCGATTGTCGTCTCGCCTCTTGACCTTACCAGTGAACATGTCACAAATAGCCCACTCCATTGTAAGTACTAACTCAAATTTACCATCTTCCACTAAGGTTCGTCAATGGTTTTGTCTATGCAATGGACAATGAACTAGCAGGTTCAATGATTGGAGTTTAAATGCTCTCTTTTTCAATTAATAACAAATATGTTGACCTTAATGTTTATAACATGTTTTTCCTTTAGTGTGATATATTATGTTTTTTCTTATTGGATATGTAAATTTATCGTAGTTGTGATGCTTTGCACCAAGCCTAAGAAGTTCTTACACTTTCTATGCAGGTTCTACTCCTCAACAAGATACACAAATTTCCCTTTTACTCCCATCATATGGGCAATAAACCTTCGTCTTCAATTCATTATTTCTATAAAATTTATCCATCAAATAATTAAATGAAGATTCCCACATGCACATTGACAATAACCTGATTACTCTATTGTCCTAACATTCTGGGAAAAAATCTCATGGTTCAACACATCAAGTTGTGTTTCTCTTTCCATATGGTCTTCTTTGGATGTTCTTACTACATCTTCTTGTTTCACTTGCAATACGACATTGTTTTATTGCACCTCAAGTTGCAATTGCTAGCACTATAATAATTTAAGATTACTCTTTAAAGATTTAGTACACAATTGGATTTTGTTATGTCTATGATTGTAATTGGTTACAAGGAATTCATGTATGATACAAAAGAGGATGTGTCCCCTTGACTTAAAATTGGAGGGTCATGGACAACATCAAATTTGTCAAATATTAACATGCAATATTTCGTGTTTTCTATTTATTTGTCTATTTATTTTCCTTTCTTCCTTGGATGAAAGTACAACATATTAAAGGAAATCAATACAGTACATTGCACACATGGAAACTATTGGATTTTGGATAACCATAACACCTTTTTCACACTAGAAAGAAACAAATTAAATTAATTAATAATAATAATAATAAACTTGTTTCTTAATTTGTAATTAATAATAATAAACTTGTTTTTTAACAAATTAAAAGGATCTCTTAGTCCTAATGTGTCTTGGCAATTTTCAACAAAGTAGTTGGATTTTGTTTTCACATTAATATTGATTAGTTTGAAGATATCAAATTAGTAGGATTTTGTTTTCACGTCAATATTGATTGGTTTGAAGATATCAATGTACAATAAAAATGATAGTTGTTTTGTTTTGTTTCTATTTTTTGTTTTTGTTTTCAAACAGTAAAGTTTATGACAATTCAATTGTCAAATTAATAGTGAGGATTATTATCACTAATTTCTATTCATAAATAACTCAGATGTTGTTGAGTAGAATGATAAAATATAGTACTATGATGATGAAAGGTCGAGTTAACAGGACAAGTGGTGGAAGACATACGCCACGGATTTTTGATGCAACTACATGCATGGCTTACATGAGGCAGGTTAACCTCGGGACAAGTAGGAACTACCCGAGACACAAAGAGTTCATGGAGGAAGGAGTGAGTGGTTCTAATTTTAGAGATGATGGGCCCAACACTACTAAGACAAGAAGCCCTCGACATCATGTGTAATCAACAATATAAGTGGAATGGGTAGGAAGACACAAAGAGTCACCGTAAGGGAAAGCCAACACTCATGGGAACGTGAGGAACAAAGGATCGTCATGTGTTAAGGGATATGAACAGGATATCCAATATTGGTGGCTACATATAGAATTAGCATAGTTTTATTTTAAACCTGGATCTATCAAGTACTGAGAGGGATCCAATTTTTTAGGTGTACTTTTTTTTACCATTTGGATCTCTCACGGTACTTGATAGATCTAGGTTTAAAATGGATCTATGCTAATTTAATTTTTTTATATTTTTTTTAAGTTGATATGTAATTTTTATTTTTCATTTTTATTTTTTTAATATATTTTATTTATGTCGCCATAGCATAACATGACTAACATGACAAGATCTCCCCCATACTGAGATGGAGAGCACCTCGCTTCTCTTGGTGCAATGATGACGATTTACAGTACATGAGTTATGTCATGGAAGAGATAACTAATGCTAATGGCTCTTCTTAGAGTTGGGAAGATGAATTTGATGGGTTGGACTAGATTATGCATCAATAGATCATTTTGGAAGATGTACAACCACATGAACTCTGAAATCATGGATATTTGTGTGCATTCAAAGGGAAATTTGGTGCTATATCTGTAATATAATGATAGAGGGAAGAAAAGATTACAACGAGGCATGACAGAGATGAAAATGAGGGTGGTGATATAAATAAGACTGGTTGGAAAAGGCACTGCAACACCCCTTCTATTTATCAATTGCCTCACTATGATAACCTCCTTACTGTAAGTAATCACACACTTGCTCTTTATCGCCATGGAGATAATTTTGTCTACTATGTGGTATTGTTAAGACAATGCTATATAGAAGGTATAGGTTTCTTCCTAACTATGGCACCTCATGAATGTGCACGTAATAAGAGAGGTCAGTCGAGGAAGAGACGCTTTGAGAAGGATCACACTAAGGAGCAATCTGCTCATAATTTATATGTGCCACCATACATTGAGAAAACTATGGTGAATTTGGAGACCAACGTCATGGAGGATTAGTCTCTGTCTGACTCTAGGCCTAGCCCTTACTAGAAAGTTAAAACAATGCTTTCCTAGGTCCTGTTAGAGAATGAATTTTGAAAGCCATAGGTAATGAAGCTCATTGGTAAAATCCGAGAGAATTTAAATGTGGTCCACCACTTATTGGATGATGTGGTATCTATGGTGGGAATTATACTCCAGCTCAAGCCTGAGATACAGAAGCAGGATTTGAAGACTAAAGTGGGAACCTTGTCCAAGGCCATCCCACCTTACTAATGGGTATAGTTTGTTGCCTTTGAGATTTAAGGATCTCTCTTTTTGTTGTTTATCCATAGCTAGTTATCTGGTTAATAATAAAGCTTCTAAAAATTATGAGTCATTTTAACAGAATAAGACTTATTTTAACTTCTTTTGCCAACCTAGTTTCCCACCATAAGTAAGTCACTTAATAACTTTTATAGAATAGCCTTAAACTTATGTTGTGATACCATAGAGCTTGAGTGATCTCCTCCTTCTCAGGAGGAGAGGTCATCCAACAATTTTGTACTATATCTAAGTTATACATTAACTTATAAAAAAAACGAAATATATAAATACAAATTGACTCAACATGGTTATTTAAAAAACCATACCGGTTATTATTATAATTTTTTTATAAATATAATATATTTTCCAATTTAAAAAATAATGACATAAATATGAGAATATTACGACAAAGCGCACAACACTATTTTTTGCCATTACAATACAAAAGTAGAGTTATGAATATTATGTATTAAAGTTCATGGATTTTACTTTAGTGCAAGTTGCATTAAAGTTCATGGATTATTTAAAAAACCATACCAGTTATTATTATAAATTTTTTATAAATATAATATATTTTCCAATTTAAATAATAATGACATATATATGAGAATATTACGACAAAGCGCACAACACTATTTTTTGCCATTACAATACAAAAGTAGAGTTACGAATATTATGTATTAAAGTTCATGGATTTTACTTTGGTGCAAGTTGCATTAAAGTTCATGGATTTTACTTTAGTGCAAGTTGTATTAAAGTTTTTTTGTTTATTCTTTTTGGATTATTTAGTTGTGTTTTGGGTTTATAAGTTTCTTTGAATCATAGATCTTATCTTTCTTCTGTAATTTTTATAAAACTTTTATCTAATATTTTTTTTTTATTGTAAAATGGTTGAATTTGGATAATAATTAATTAACACTTATAAAACAAATATTAAAATAAGTTAGATTGAATTTGCAATAATATAAATTAAATTAATAAAAATATTATACATTACTATGTAATAAATTCAATAATTTTAATAAATAAATTTATTTTATAATATTATTAAAAATGTTATAATTAATTTTAAATATAAAAGTGATAATATTAAATATTTTATCATTTTATATAAAAAAATTAATATTTTTAATTTAATTAGTTGATAAGACTTTAATATCCATTAAGTTGTTCAAATCTAATTACAATATTTTTATTCCATTAAGCGTAGCTCAAAATTCCAGTTTCTTAAATCACTACATATATTCTTGAATATAAATTTTAAAAAAATAGTACAGCTGTATCAGATCTCTGTTGCTTCTGTCGATCTGCAATGTTTCATACGGTGGTGCTCAAATTTTAGGTCACTGTGTTGATTGCATGCAATCAGAAGGCAACGAAGGCGATTTGTGTAGCTGCATAAAATTTTCAAAAAATCTAAACTTGCTTATTGCATGCAATCTAGGGCTCTGGGTCATTGCTTGGTGAGGATCTAGTTATCTTTGCATGCGATCTAGGGCTCTGGGCGATCTTAGCTGATTACAATTTGAAAGTGGTAGTGGGAGATCACAGATCTATGTTGCTCTGTCAATCTGTGTTCTTTCATACGGTGGTTTTAGGTCATCATGTTGATTTTGCATGCAATCTGAAGGCAGTAGAGGCGATCTGTGTAGCAGCATAAAATTTTCAAAAATCTTTAATTGCTTTTTGCATGCGATCTGGGGTGATTTACATGCGTCGATCAAGGTTTTGATTCATTGCTACCGATCTATGATTGCGATTGATCATTACTAGACAAACCCTCTACGATTAATCTCTGTGGGTGACAAACAACATATTTATATTTGGTGCACATTTTCCTCTTTTTTCTAATACATATCTATTGCTCATATATTTCTTTTTGTTTGCAAGTATGAATAATTCACCACATCTACCAAATATTGTCAAAGGTAGGCCTAGCACAGTTGCTTTACAGAGCCTTTATGAATATATAGAGTCATTAGAGAAACGTAGAGAAGAAAGAGAAGCTAAGCTACAAACGGAGTTAGAAGCCATGCTGGAAAACAAATTTACATATTTTGAAGACAAAATCCAAAAACAAATAGAAAATAAAATAAAACTATTGGAGAATAAAATGGAGACAATAGAGATTAGATTACAAGTAATAGAAAAACAAAGCCAAGATAAGATCCAAACATCCCAACAAGGAGATGATGATACTTTAGAAAGTCTTAAAATGAAGGATATGATTAAAGCGCTACAAGAAAAAGTTAATAACAATTTCTCCCTAAATAATTTGGAAGGTAAATTAGATATCAAACCTATTAAAGAGGAAATGAAAAAAATGATTGAATTAGACCATGAGTGTAACAAAAGGGCTTTGAACCTTGTAATCCTCAATGTGAAAGAGGAGGTAGATGAGGATAAATTAGCCATAGTAAATACAGAAATACACAACATATTACAAATTGAAAAAACATGTCTCACAGAAGCAACAAGGTTGGAATTAAATGAGAACAAAGGAAGGTTGATCTGAATAAAGGTGAGATCTACTAATAATAAGTATGACATACTTAGTAAAACCTCAAATCTAAAAGGAACGAGAATATTTATAAATGAAGATCTCATTCCAGAAGATCAAGCAAAATTAAGAAAGGAGGTTCAAAAGGTAAAATAAGCTAGGAAGGAAGGAAAATGGGCAATAACAAAAAATAGAAAAGCCGTAATTAGAGATAGAAACCAAAAAGATGATAATAAATAGCAATCCAACATGCTTCGGATTCTTTCTTGGAATTGTCGAGGCTTTCCATGGAACAAAGTGCCCAAGCTAAATTGGATCTCGAATGAAGATAATATTATATTGTTAGTTGAAACTTGGGAGCACGAAGAATCTAAGGTCCCTAACATAGATGGCTTTGTACTATGGTCAATATGGAACAAGCGATCCTACCATAGAGGCATTGGGGGTATAGCTTGCTACATTAGGAAGAACATCTCCCCCATGCTAGGATTTATAAAAAAGACCCTTACAACCAGTATATTTGGATAGAGATTACTGACATTAATGATAAAAAAACCTACATAGCAATATGTTATTTTGCCCCTATTAATTCAAACTTCTATAAGAAAAAAAATTAGATAAAAATTGTCCTTACAATGGTTTAGAGAATGATATTTCTAGCCTAAGAAATGAAGGCAATATCCTCTTAATGGGTGACTTTAATGCTCAAACATCAAGCAACCAAGGTATTATTCTAAGCAATCATTCCAACCCTAATCCTCTTTGGTTAGATGAAGACCTCACTCTAGCTGGAAGGTACAAAAGAAGCTCTGAAGATCTAGGGGATAATTTGTTTGGGTCTGAGCTAGTCAAGCTTTGTAGTGCTCAAGATCTCATTATTTGCAATGGTCTAAAGAAGTGGCCCAATTCTAGCCAGATGAAATGTATCCATGGACTTGGTAGCAACGTGGTGGACTATGTTATTTCCGATATCCCTTTATACAACAGATTAATAAATTTTGACATCTTAAACGACCACAAGCCTGACTCAGATCATAGACCTTTAATTGTAACTCTCAATTTTGTCATGCATAGAGATCCTATAGAAGATAATCCTCATATCCAAAAAAACTTGATCTTTGATAGAAATAAAATTAATCTTTTTCTAAATGAATTAAAAATTAATTTTCTTCCTTTATCAATTATAGACAACATAGAAGACCACTATGATAATTTTACCACAACTCTCTGATATTCTATTAACAAGTTCTCAATTGAAGTTTCAAGTAATAAAAGAAATATCAAAACCAACCCTTGGTATGATAAAGATTGTAAAAAAACAAGGAAAGAAATTAAGGAATCTCTTGATGAGTCTCTTAAAAATGACAAGATTAAAATATACAAAGCCCTAACTAAAAGCCCTAACTAAAAGGAAAAAAATGCAATATATTCGTAAAAGACATGAAAATATATTACACCTTTCTAAGGTGGCTCCTAAGAAATTTTGGAGGTAGATTCTAACTAGAAAAATTAAAGATAATAATAAAATTTCTTTACACCACTGGAATTTCTATCTTAAGAAGCTTTATGAATCCCCGAATCGCATGGGCAACTTTGAAACCCTACTCACAACGGAAGAATTTTTCTCTTTAAAAGACAGATTTTGGGGTTAAGTGTCTGTAAAATGGAAAAGCTAAGGACATTGAAGGTTACCAGGCGTAAATCTTAAAAATTGGAGGTCCTATCTTCAACCCTCACATCCACAAGCTTTTCAATCAAGCGGTCAAGAAAGGGTTCCCTAAACCTTGGAATCAAAGCCTCATTATACCTATTTTTAAAAGTGGGGATACAAACATCCCCTCTAATTACCATACAATTATGATTATCCCTCTCTTATCCAAGTTGTACCGTATTATTTTGGAAAGGAAGATCAACATTTGACTTGAAAGTGAAGATAAGCGGGCTAAAGGCTAGGCGGGTTTTAGAAGGCATCACTCAACAACAAACCATCTCGTTACACTTAGGATAATTGTGGAGGAGTGTCGTAATGATAAATCCAATCTCTTTTTTTTCTTTGTGGACTTTAGAAAAGCTTTCTATACGGTACCTAGAGATAACCTTTGGAATATATTATAAGAGCTAAAGGTTCCTTTCGAGTTGAGAACCGCCGCAATAAGTGTAATGTCCCCTTCCTTTTAGGCCCTAAGGCCCATACCGCTAACCTATGTGATTCCTGTGGGTTCAAGCGGTTACTGATAGCTAGGGAATCAGATCAGGACTGATGCCATCCATAGAAGATCTTTGGCATCCTCACTATTGTACAGGATAATACACCTAATAACCTAGGTCTGGGGGTTACCAACATACTCAGACTCTTGCAGACAATTTGACTTATGAAGTACAGAATAGGAAATAGTAAAGTAGAAGGACTTACTTGCATTAAACGAAGGCTGGTCCTTGCTATCTTCTTCCTCTCTGATTCACTTCCAAAGTCTCCAAGATAGTTCCTCCTTCACCTGTTAATAAACACTCTTCCAAGTACAAGATGATTCATGTATATATATGCAGGTTAGACAAATCATATATCATATAAACATATAAACATTTATCAATCTACAAGACATGAAACACATATGGAAGAAGTAATCTCTTTATTAACAGCAATAGAAAGAGTTTAGGTTACAACCCAATGCCTGAAACAAGGACTCCTCTGTCACCACAGGATTCTGAGTTTCTCTGCTCCAAATATTTCTGTAGTAAATCCGCCAGCATAACTTTTCTCTCCAAGTATGACTATCAAACACCTTCCCCAAGGCCTTTATTTATATGGATGAAATGGGGTAGTTCTCGAAGGTTAGGGAAGTTGTGGCAGTTAAGAAGATTAAGTTAAATGAGTAAACTAATCTCCCATTAGCGCGTAGTTTTATGTTTTAATGTTGAGGAAACCATTCGCGGGTCTGTAGTAGAGTAACCCGCGGATGATACGCGACTCTATAGAAGAGCAACCCGTGAATACAATGATGCATGACTTGCTATATAGGAGACTCGCGAATGATGCGCGAGTTGTCAATATAGAGAGTCGCGAATACAACTCAACATGGAAAAATGGCAAAGTAATCAGTTGGGTATATAGGGAATGTACTTCATCATGAGCCAAGGTATAGTGAATATGGGCAACCTCAATCCATAAGTGTCCTTTTGTGTGCCGACATGAGGGATATCAGCACTCGGACGGAGAGGTGCCATTCAGGTGTATAACAGATGCCCCCTAATGTGTGAGGTCAGAGGGGAACGATGGCCAAAATACATTATAATCTTTAACTCTGGAGCAACTCAGAAATCCAGTGGAGCAGAAGGAGTACCTGAAACAAATACATAGTAATGGCATATACAAAGTTATATCTAAGGATGCTATGTTCAATTTACTGGAACACTAGCTCCTTTACAATATTTGAGTACATCATATGATACGGGTAAAAACCACGTATTTACAAAGGTGGATCGAAGCCACAATACAATAATGATGAGTCTTCAAAGATCTGGAAGCTGGATATAGAAATGGAACATAGTCTTGCGCAACTTGGTTCATAAGTGAGGAACTAACGTCTTCATACAAAATCCCAAAGAACCAGTACAATCCAAGCCATGTGAATAAGGGTAAGCTGAAGTCGAACATGGAAAGGATTCAACAGTTTGTCAACCAATAGATGATAATTGACAATTGAAGCAAAGGAGTTCACCAATGATGAAAGTGAATCCATAGGTACTATCGTCAAAACTCTAGGTCTTCGTCATCAAGAAGTGCTGAAACGGAACCATACTGTAATAGGGAAGGCAATAGATCCTCCAACGGATCACAAGAGTGACTAGGAACTGGGCAAAAGAAGATACACACAAGGAAAGGGATAACAGATGTAACAATAATGGAATCAGGTGATAGAGCAGACAGTGGGAAGAATCCTTGAACAGTGAGCACGACACAGAGATGACCCAAGGCAGCATATAACAGATAGATAGGACAACTAGACTTATTTGTCATGTAGGAGACATGATCAGATTCCCCAGGTATAAAGGACAAGAGGAGGAGTCAAAAACTCGAAGTGATAGCTGAACACAGATGTACACTGAAACATGGATATCGGAAGGCAAAGAGTGCTATGTTCAAGGATGACATGCTTCCATTACTGAAAATAAGAGAAAACTTCTTCCTTTCCTTCCCTGTTAAGTTTTAACGAGTCCAGGAAAGCCAACTCGGTTCCCTCTTCATTTTTTAACAAGCTTGAAGAGATGGGAAAATAATGCTTGATATACTGATCCGTGGATTTAATGAGCCCGAACTAGTACATGCTCATGTGGTATTTTCATTTTTAGAGAGTTTGAAAATGCCAAAGAAGACTCCAGGGGGGGTCCTTTTTCGTCCAATTTAGTCTCTTGAGGCCGAAAAAGTATAAAACAAACCACAAAAGAACTCTCTTAACTTCCGAAGAAGAAAAGGTGAACCTTTTTCGTACTTAGTCGGGAAGGTCCGAAAAAGGTTAAATTACCACCTACCCAATGCTCCTTCGATAACAGCATAAAATAGCTTGAGTTTTACGAGTGTGAAGGAAAGCAAGATCACTCGGAAAGATCCATTTGATTACGAGAAATGGGGCTTACAACAATAAACTCGGTGCTTTGTTCTTAAATGATTTAACGAGCATGACAAAGAATAGTCCCTTGCTTTTTATCAACAGGAACTGGGTTGGACACCCACTCAATCAAAGCAATAGGATATATAAAACCTGCTTTCAACAGCTTTTCAACCTCCGCCTTCATAGCCGCCGCTTTACACGGGTTCACGGGGCTTAATTTCTGCCAAACTGGTTTGGCATCAGGGTAGGTACGGATTTCATGTTGGACAATAGATGGATCAATGCCTGGCATCTCCTCATATGACCAGGCAAAGATATCGCGGAATTCCTTGAAAAGGGCAGTGTAGATAGCAATCTCCTCCGGAGAGCAGTTTGCACCTATATAGATGTTTTCCACGACATCTGGATTGACGGAAATGTTGATGGGTATAGTAGCAAAAATGTTTTCCATATTCCCCTCGGCAAACACCCCTTCCCTAGGCAAAGGGTTGACAGGTACATCAACATCTCTAGGCAGTCTCACATGGAACTCTTGGTTTTCAATCTTGCTTAGCTCTAGAAGGAAATAAGACTGGTGATGAAGATCCTCACATATCTTCTCACGTGCACACATAGCTTCTAGAATGGCTTCATCGGAAGGTAAAACAGTTTCTAAGCAATCTATGGAATGTAAAGAGTTTTCTGCCCATGCAGGAAAATAGACTTCTTCCATATCATCCGAGACTGTAAGAGGATCTGGAATGGGATCAGCAGTGGCTTGGGTAATAGATTGATATGCCACTTTCGCTGCTGATAAGGGCACTTCCGGTTCCTGGGGGGTTGGGAGAACCCAAGGATCAGTCCTATCCACCACCGAAGTGATGGAATTCCCCACACTAGTGGAACCGATATAGTGAATTGGGGCTGGGATATCAAATGTGCCCATCAAAGATGTGTACAATCCAGCCCCCAAGCTCTGAGCAGGCTTGCTACGATCAACCAATGGTACATTGGAATCCTTAGACTCTAAACGGCCCTTTCGAGTAAAATCAAGTTGGTCAACGGTAACCAACTTGCCCTCATGTGGGAATACCATGACACGAAGAACAGCCGATGCAACAGCAGTCATTGCATAAGTCAAATTCCTACCCAGAAGAAAATTATAGTCCAGGGGAGCATCAATCACTTCAACTTCAACAGACACCGCTTTGCCTGCCAACTTAATCTCGAAAGCTGGCAAGATACCATGTGGACGGAAAGACCTTCCATCGAAAGCAGTAAGTAAAGTGGTTGATGGGACCAGCTCTGGGGAACCTAGAGCTTTCCAACAAGCCAGGGACATGACACATGTAGAGGCTCCCTCATCTACAACAGCTCGTCCAATGGTCATACCACCATGGACAACATCGATCGATAGGGCTACATGGTAAGGGAGGCGAATTTTGACATCCAACAAAGGAAACTTCGCCGTGAGACTCGTAGAGTCCATGCTACCTAGAGCTGCTAAGAGGGCATCCCGCTGGGCGAGACAACTCTGAAGCACCTCCAAAGCCGACATTGCACAAGGGGTTTGAGCTAGGTATTCAACCACTGAGTAGTTGGAAGCAACCCTATTGGGATTATGCAAAGTCTTCTTAAAGACACCTTTGGGTATCTTTGGCATTATGTCCAATGGTTTCTCTATAGTGAGCGGGTTGGAAGGTTCACCTACAGCTTTACCCGTCTCAGGAGTCTCTTTCTCATAGTTCTTGTTCCTGGTTTGCAACAAAGTTGAGGATCTGACCATGTTGATATAATTAGGATCAGGAGCAGTTTGACTGCCCCCCGCTACAGTAGAAGCTGATGCAGAATTCTATCCTTGGGGAAAAGGATCCTTTAGGACAGCTGTCGGTTGAGTTTTTAACAGCTTCTGAGCTTGTTCCATGAGGGGACAAAGGTGGGTCAAATGGTCTCCTTGGCACAACTTACAAGGAAACTTGACTTTCTTTTTATCTTTCTTGCCCCCATCAGCATTATTTGTGGGCTTGGGCTTGTTTTGGTTTTGGTTTCCCTCTCCTTTCTTGCCCTTATTCTTCTTACCACTAGGCTGCTGATTGCCCTTTTGAGAAGTTTGAGCAAAGACATTTGCATTTTGGGGAGAGGGGGCAGCCTTTGCTGCCTCCACCGTAGACTGTTTGACAGACAATTGGTGAAGTTGTTGTGTCAAAGACTCTACAGTGGGAGAACTGATGGACCCAACCACACCATCGGCATGGGGTCTAGGCTTGGGTTTCTTGGCCTCATGAGAAGGCCGTGGTGCCTCAGGGATGATCTCATATAAGATCCCAGACTGTGAATAAATCAAGTCTAACTGCTGGGCCCTGAGTATGGCTTCTTCCTCACTAGTCACTCCTGATGTAGAAACATCCTTAGATATATAGGGCAATAATGATTTAAGGAACCATTCTAATAGAAACTCAAGAGGGATGGTAGCTTTGATAAGGCTCTTTCGCCTCCTCCACTCTTGGATATGATCCGGGGTTGCCTTTTTTTGTCTAAAGGTTGACAATAAGTCTGTTCCGAAATCGTATCGGACTGGAAGCTGAAAGTGGCTAAGGAAAGCAGTAGCCAAGTCCCAGAAGCTACTAAAGGAAGCAGAAGGCAATTCGATATAACATTTTGCTGCAATGCCCGTCAAAGTCCTCTGGAACATCCTTAATCTCACTGAATCTTCATTCAATGAGTTGGAAGAACACCATAAGTGGAAGGTGGTGGCATGTGCCCCAGGATCTTCACCAGCTTTACCTTCGAATTTAGGGATATCCGAGGGCAATTTGGTGGGAACACGTGGCCACGTGG
This sequence comes from Pseudotsuga menziesii, assembly GCA_001517045.1. NCBI lineage: Eukaryota > Viridiplantae > Streptophyta > Pinopsida > Pinales > Pinaceae > Pseudotsuga > Pseudotsuga menziesii. The sequence continues at coordinate 1,398,482 of LPNX010975661.1, read as the reverse complement.
GTTCATGCCTCACCGGATCATTCATCAATTTCGATAAGTCTGGCAAGTTCAAAGTTGCCAGAAAGGGAAGTTTTGGCCTAACCGATGTACTAGATGTACTAGCTTGGGTATTAGAGGGGCTTGCCCCCACATTCCCATAAGTAAAAGTGGGTTTGTCCCCTGACATCGGTTGTGAAGTGGAAAGGTTGCTTTGGAACGGATTCCATCCGTAGGCCACCGGATTTTGGGTTGGAGGTGCAGTGTAAGTGGTTCGGGCCATCCCCATAGAAGCTGGGGTCTGAAAGACTGGAGCAGGTATCCCTCCACTAAACAAAGAGAAGGGAGAGCTCGTGTATGGGACCGAAATAGGGGTTTGGAAGCTTTGGCCATAAGAGGTGTTTCCCCCAAACTGCACTCCTACATATGAAGGAGGTGGACCTATGTATGGATTGGATGGGGGTATGTGCCCCCCATTCCAAGGGAATCCTTGGACAAAAGCCGAGGATCCCACCAGACCACTGTGGGTAGTGTAAGGGAAGGAAGAATGAATTGTAGGTATACTGGGAATCCCAGTAGCCATATCACCAGACATACTTCCTATGTTCGAGTAAACCGGTGGTTGGACCACCCGGCTTGCTGGAGTTAAGGGTGTGGAAGGTAAGCTAGATCTAGGGGTACCAATCGGGGGAGGTAGTACCCCTTCAACCGGAAGGGTTGAGGTGAAAACAAATAAACTTTCTCCTTCAGAAGACATGTTTCTACCTACAGGTACACCTAGTACTGGTGAACTAAAAGGCCTAACCTGCACGATCACTGGATCGTTCAAATCAGTCAAGGGGGTATTATAATTTCTTGCAAACTCGTCAGCTTGCAACTCTTCTATCTCGACTGTGTCAAAGTCAAAGCGGTTGGCTATCAATTCCGGTTCACCAAGAACCTCAGTTACTCCTACTGGTTCAAATGAACCACCTGTGCTTAATCTCCGCCTTTGGGGTAAAGGTGGAGGTTCCAGTGGTGTGAGAGGAGGAAGGTTTCTCAACCTTCTTGACCTTCTATGCAGTTGGTCCTCCAGAATTAAGACTTTAACTAATCACACCCTAAGGCCAAACTAAACACAAGCAAACCACAGAGCATACACTAAAAAGTTCCTAAAGTCTCAAGCAATCAAAACAGGCTATAAAGATATACTTTCCCGAAGAAAGCTGATGAACAGTTGCTTGGCGTCCTTGAGGGGTTCTTAGGCACAAGCGAAGGAATCACCCACCCGCCCTCCTACACTTTCCACAAGGGTTACCTTCCAAGTCCGTTCAAGGTGAACCAGAAATAACCTTTCGGTTTACCTGGGTATGAGCCCTAAAAAGACAAGAGACTAAGGCTACCTTGACAATACCTACTGTCTGGGGGGACAGTCGCAAGCCGGACTCGTACGCATGAGCAAGGTAGCTGAGCCCGAAACTCTGTCTAGGACAGAATCCTCAGATGTGCAAAACTCCTAGGTTACGTTTTGACAAGGATTCGGAGGGCTATCTCCTCTATCCAAGTCTCCACGCGGCCTCGTGCTTAACTCCCGTTTGAGAGGAGCTTCCCAGATATAGCGATAGAATCAAGGGTTTACCTAAAGAATGGCCCACTACGTTTGAGTTTATAACTTGTGGGAAGTTTACACTCCCTAGCCCACAAGTCTAGCCTAAGCTAGTAGGTGGAAGGCCCTGAAAATAAAAGCTTCTAATAAATTTTAAATTTATGCGTTAATTTTAAGGGCTGTTTTTTACTCAAAGGAAATGGATGTGATGGACTGTATGGTGTTTTGACTCAGCAGAAAGTAAATGAAATTAAAAGTGCATTCAAAGCAAACTATCACTATAAAATAAACTTCTTTTCATTTTTTCGAATATGTATTGATGAATTAAAAACAGTAATAAGAGAAACTCAACCTATGTTTTTGTATTTTTCTGAGATAATATTCTTTAAACTGAAAATCAAACACTACTTTATGCAAAAATTACAATGCAAAAGATTAACTATGTTTTGTTTTTCACTTTAAAAATGCTCAAAAAACTACTGTGCCTCTATAATGCAATGCTTGAGTAAACCTGAAACTTATGAACTGTATAGAAAACACAAATTGAAACTAACCAGGCAAACAGAAACTAAGAACCAGCAAGAAAATCAGGCTAGGAACCCTAGCTCGGGTGCAAACAATGACCAAGAAATCACTGTAGGATTTAAACAGTCAAGTGCAAACCAATAACTGACAGGAGGCAGTCTGGAAAGACAGAGTCTAAGACCCTGATCACTGATCTAGACTCAGGCACTCTAACCAAGAACCCAAACGGGCCAGAAATCTTCAAGATGCTAACAGTAAATAAAACAAGTAAAAAGAACTCAAGGGCTTTCAAAAAGCACTAAGATGTGATCACTTGAGACATTCAAACAACTCCACAACACTCTTAAAGAAAGTCTTCTCAAAAAGTAGGAAGTATAAGAGGCAAAAGAACAAGCAAACTTTCACACAAAAATTCCAACTTTCAGGAGTATGCGCAACTGTCTAGCAGTGCAAGTCGCGAATGATACGCGACTGTTCAATAGAACAACCCGCAAATGCTACTCAATATTCGCGACTGTCCAGTAGGACAACCCGCAAATGGGTATAAAAAATTTCTCAAAAACAGAGAAATACCTAAGACTTTCAAATGCTGAAGTAAGTAAGAAAGCAGGATAAAAATCACAAGCAGACTTCAAGCAAACACTGGCCAGGAAAACAGAAAATGACCTATAGCAGACTAGGCTTCCCCAGTGGATTCGCCAGTTCTGTTGTACAGGATAATACACCTAATAACCTAGGTCTGGGGGTTACCAACATACTCAGACTCTTGCATACAATTTGACTTATGAAGTACAGAATAGGAAATAGTAAAGTAGAAGGACTTACTTGCATTAAACGAAGGCTGGTCCTTGCTATCTTCTTCCTCTCTGATCCACTTCCAAAGTCTCCAGGATAGTTCCTCCTTCACCTGTTAATAAACACCCTTCCAAGTACAAGATGATTCATGTATATATATGCAGGTTAGACAAATCATATATCATATAAACATATAAACATTTATCAATCTACAAGACATGAAACACATATGGAAGAAGTAATCTCTTTATTAACAGCAATAGAAAGAGTTTAGGTTACAACCCAATGCTTGAAACAAGGACTCCTCTGTCACCACAGGATTCTGAGTTTCTCTGCTCCAAAGATTTCTGTAGTAAATCCGCCAGCATAACTTTGCTCTCCAAGTATGACTATCAAACACCTTCCCCAAGGCCTCTATTTATATGGATGAAATGAGGTAGTTCTCGAAGGTTAGGGAAGTTGTGGCAGTTAAGAAGATTAAGTTAAATGAGTAAACTAATCTCCCATTAGCGCGTGGTTTTATGTTTTAATGTTGAGGAAACCATTCGTGGGTCTGTAGTAGAGCAACCTGCGGATGATACGCGACTCTATAGAAGAGCAACCCATGAATACAATGATGCGCGACTTGCTATATAGGAGACTCGCGAATGATGCGTGAGTTGTCAATATAGAGAGTCGTGAATACAACTCAACATGGAAAAATAGCAAAGTAATTAGCTGGGTATATAGGGAATGTACTTCATCATGAGCCAAGGTATAGTGAATATGGGCAACCTCAATCCATAAGTGTCCTTTTGTGTGCCGACATGAGGGATATCAGCACTCGAACGAAGAGGTGCCATTTAGGTGTATAACACTCACTTGGTCAAGAAGGGGCCACCTGGGCCAAAGGCCATCTTCATGCATGACCATGCTCCAGGCACAACCATGCTCTTTTTACGTCTCCAGCCGCATGCATGCAAGTCAACGGCAAATTAGAAGATAAAGTGACCTAATTAGGTCAAAGATTAGGTTTTGCGCAGTTGGAATTTATAAATAGAAGGTAAAGCAAGAGGAGACCTCACTTATGATTATTGATTATTTTGGGAGCACTTGGATAGCAGCACAGCGTGCAGCACAACAGTTGGGGTTGGAGACGGAGTCTTCAGCTAACAGGATTTCGGCAGTGAAACATCTGTCCTAGTCTTATTCCAGGTAAGCCATACTGGTTCACCACTTGTTCTTCATTTCATTCATCAGTTATATCATACAGGGTATAGATTGTTGCAGAGGCACGGTGCAGCCGCAAGAGGGGGTTTTCCACCAGAAAGCCCTAATCAGCTATTGGGCCTTCAGATCTCAGTTTCCTTCCGAAACTCAGGCATCATTCTCACCAGCAGCTTCATACTCCGGTACCCAGTGACTATCAGCTCCATCTGAGCTCATCCGAAGGAGTTATCAGCATTTCCAGGCCACCAGGGGCGTGAGCAGCTGCCTCATAGAACCAAGACGCTATCCTACTTAGAGGGTTCAGAACTGCAGTATATTCCAGCCAATCTCTTCGGCACAGCAAGGCTATCAACCCTGCAAATCGGCGGATCCATCGAGCACCTCCTTCCTTGAGGGCGTCACCTTTTTCTAATTGGGCGTCTTATTGCTGGAGCATTCACTGGAGACAACAGAGATCAGTTCCTCTCTGATCCAGATCTCAGTACTTGCAGACTTTATCTACAGCAGTTCAGCCAGTTATCAGTGGTAAGTGTGTATTCTATCTCACAAACCCTAACCCTAATTTTTCCTATAAAATAGGGATTTTTGCCTGGCAGTTTGTAAGCCCAGTTGTATCCGCATAATTGTTTAGAAATAGAAAATATCGGGATTTTGGATATTTCAGTGGTATCAGAGCTATTTTCTTGGCCAGCTGTGGGCTTAAGAGATGAAAAGTAGATGAATACAGAAGGGGATCCTTTTGTAACCTATAGGAGGAGGAAGAGTAGATACACAGGAGACTTTGAAGATATCCATCTAGAGGATACCAATTCCGACATGGAACAGACAGGCATTCATGCGGATAGGGGAAAAGGAATGGGAGATGAGGAGGATCGGAAGGACTTTCGCAACTTGGTCTCTGCATTGCAAGACTTAGCAAAAGGACAAAAAGAAGTCCTCAATGCAATCAGTCGACTGTCAGCGAAACCGGAACCAGGTATCAGCAGTACCCCCCCTTCACCGGTAGAGCGGGGATCTTCCAGCGGCAGTGGAAAGATGGCATACACCAACATCTAGAACACTCCCCACATATACAGCAGACCTACTATCAGGCCTACCATGCCTCACTTCTTGGCAGATACAGTAGGGGGCCCGGTCATGCAGGTAGAGCCCAGCGAGCCTTATGGGGCTTATTTGCAAGAGTACACAGACTTAGGAGATGATTTTCATGCTGCTATGTCTTTCTTCGACTTCTACAACACGAAGAGCAGGAACAGGCCCAGGAATTTCAACAAGGGTTTCAATCACTACTATGAGCTGCAGAAAACCTTGGGTAGGTTAACCATCCCAAACTTTGATGGGACTCGCGGAGGATCAGCGAGAACATGGGTCCAAAAGTTGGATACCTATTTCCAGCTCAACCCCATGACAGAGACAAACGCCATTAAGTTGGCTACACTTCACTTGGACGGAGAGGCTCACGAATGGTGGTACCACGGACTAGTCACATTGGGTCACAACACCATACATTCTTACGGTGAGTTCACTCAGAGACTCATGGAGAGGTTCGACAGGAAAGATCCAGAGATCCATTTCAGGGAGTTGGCTCAACTCAAGCAGACTGGTAGCGCAGAATCATTCATTTCAGAGTTCCAGAGGCTAGCTGTTATGGTAACAGATGTGTCAGAGAGTAGACTGACTATGTTATTCACTGAGGCCCTCATAGAGCCACTACAGGGATGGGTGAAAGCCTACAAACCCCTCACTCTACAGGATGCTATTAGCAGGGCAAGGGATCTTCAGGATTCAGTCCCCAAAAACAAATTCCCTATGAAAACCAATTTTCCTGTTAGGGACAAGGACAGGAAGCCTTTCCAGTAGGATGTGCCCAAGAAAACCTGGTTAGATGAGGACACCAGGAAATATTTGAGAAGGAAGAAGCTATGCTTCACCTGCCAAGAACCATGGGTACCAGGACACAGGTGCTCAAGGAAGGCAAAGGCACACTACATTGAGGTGTATTCAGACAGTGACGAGGATGATGATGAGCAGGAGGCCACAGAAGAGGAATCACACCAGGGTGATGCACCAGAGGGAGTCATTGCTACATTATCTGGAGTACCGAGGTTCCATACTCTTAGGGTCAAGGGAGTAGTGCAGGGTCACAGAGTAGGAGTTCTGATTGATGGGGGAGCCATCCACAATTTCATTGACTCCGCTTGGGTATCCAAACGAGGTATTCAGACTGAGAAGTTCGATGGATTCACTGTAGCAGTAGCTGGGAACTCCAGCATGGAGTGTAACTACTGGATCCCAAAACTGAATGTTGCCTTGGGTAACTATCAGATGACAGACTCTTTCTATGTAGTGGATGTTGCGAATACTCATGTGGTATTGGGTGTTCAGTGGCTTTACTCTATAGGAAAATACACTACAGATTACAGGGCAATGGAAATGGAGTTTCAGGGGCCATATGGCAAACGGGTAGTTTTGAGGGGCATGAACACTTATCCCCCAAAACCGGTCTCGTCACAGAGAATGGAGGCAGTGCTTCGACAGGATGATATAGAATGGGCTGCAGAATGTTTTGTCGCCTTCAGGAAACCCCCAGAGACCAGCTCACAACACCCTAGTGACATTCAAGCCTTGCTACAGAAACATGAAAAGGTTTTTCGGGACCTTCCATCAGGCAGACCACCAGACCGGGGCTTTGAGCACATCATCGAGCTAGAGGAGGGGACATAAGCCGTCATCACCACTCCTTACAGGCATCCCAAGAGGTACAAAGATGAGATTGAGAAAACCATCAAAGAATTACTGGAGCTTAGTTACATACGACCCAGTTCTAGCCCCTTTGCATCTTCAGTAGTTATGGTTAAGAAGAAGGATGGCACTCTGCGTATGTGCATCGATTATCGAGCACTTAACAAAAAGAGCATCAAGAACAGGTATCCCATTCCCAGGATTGACGAAATCATGGATGAACTTCGGGGATCTCA
>LPNX010975661.1:1378563-1391165 GCA_001517045.1 Pseudotsuga menziesii | reverse complement strand
CATTCACTTGGACAGACTTAGCACAGAAAACTTTCAAGGAGATGAAGGTTATCATGAGCTCTTGCCCAGTGTTAGCATTGCCAGACTTCTCACAACCCTTTTCAATAGAATGTGATGCCTCAGGAGAAGGGTTAGGAGCAGTATTGATGCAGAATCATCACCCTATTTCATTTGAGAGCCGTAAACTGAAGAACTATGAGCGCCATTATTCCATATATGACAAAGAGATGCTAGCTATCTTTCATGCTCTCACAAAATTCAGACAGTACTTGGTGGGCAGTAAGTTCAAAATTAAAACAGATCATAACAGCCTCAAGTATTTCTTGGAGCAAAAGGAACTGAATGAGCGACAGCAGAAATGGGTCAGGAAGGTACAAGCCTACGATTTCGAGATCGAGTATGTGAAAGGTAAGACTAATGTAGTTGCTGATGCATTATCTAGGTGTCCAGCCCCATTATCTCTCAGTAGTATATCCACGGACTGGAGGGCATTGCTCTTAGTGGAATACTCCAAAAATAAATTCGCTTGCGAATTATTGGACGGGCAAATTCAGGATGACAGGTACAGGATTGTGGATGACATCATCTACTACAAAAACAGGATATACCTCGTTTCAGAATCCACATTGAGGAAGAAGATCATCGAGGCAGCTCATGATTCTCCTTTGTCAGGGCATCAAGGGTTCTTAAAGACCTACAGGCAGATCAGAGAGAGGTTCTCATGGAAGGGCCTCAAGGGGGAGATTATGCAGCATGTCCGGGAATGCAGCATCTGTCAGCAGAACAAGGTTGAGAACACACATCCAGCAAGCCACTACCGATTCTAGAACAGAAGTGGGAGAGCATCTCCATGGACTTCATTACAGGCTTGCCCAAGGTCCAAGGGCGAGATTGTTTATATGTGGTAGTTGACAGACTGACCAAGTTTGCACACTTCTTCTCGATACCATCGGACTACTCGGCAGCTCAGGTGGCGGAGTTATTTTTCAGGGAAGTTTTCAGGTTACACGGGTTTCCTAAGACCATTGTCAGTGATGGGGATAGCAGGTTCACAGGTGCCTTTTGGCAGGAACTGTTCAGATTGGTGGGGACCGAACTGGCTACTAGTACGAGCTATCACCCCCAGAGTGACGGGAAAACATAAATAGTCAACAAGTGGATCGAAGGTTATCTCAGGAACTACGTAGCAGGGCAATAGAGAACATGGATCAAATGGCTACACCTAGGAGAGTACTGCTAAAACACTACTTATCACATGTCTATTAGGATGACTCCTTTTAAGGCATTATATGGTTATGAGGCCTTGGACTATGCAGATTTGGCATTTGGAGACAGCAGGGCTCCTAAGGCTAAGGATTGGATACAAGACAGTCAGGACATCCTGAAAGTATTGAAAGAGAATTTACGGACAGCCCAGAATCAACAAAAGATGTATGTCGACAAACACAGGATTGAGCGAAGCTTTGAGGTAGGGGATTTAGTCTACTTAAGGCTCCAGCCTTACAGACAGTCGTCACTTAAAAAGAAAGGAGCAGAGAAATTAAAACCCCGCTTCTATGGACCATACAAAATAATTCGGAAGGTGGGAGAGGTGGCATATGAGCTAGAGCTGCCCAGAGAAAGAAAAATCCACAATGTGTTCCATGTATCCAGCCTGAAGAAGACCTTTGGACAACACATTGCTCCATCTACCGAATTGCCCCCTTTAGATGATGGAGGACTGCTGATACTGATTCCTGAACAGATCATACAGACTAGAGAGAGGAAGCTCAGGAACAGAGTGATCAAGGAATATTTGGTTCAATGGAAAGAACTACCGCCAGAGGATGCCACTTGGGAAGGTGAACAGGTATTGCAACATCCCAGTTTGAAGTTGCTTGAGGACAAGCAATCTCGAGCGGGGAGGACTGTAATGTCCCCTTCCTTTTAGGCCCTAAGGCCCATACCGCTAACCTATGTGATTCCTGTGGGTTCGAGCGGTTACTGATAGCTAGGGAATCAGATCATGACTGATGCCATCCATAGAAGATCTTCGGCATCCTCACTTGGTCAAGAAGGGGCCACTTGGGCCAAAGGCCATCTTCATGCATGACCATGCTCCAGGCACAACCATGCTCTTTTTAGGTCTCCAGCCGCATGCATGCAAGTCAACGGAAAATTAGAAGATAAAGTGACCTAATTAGGTCAAAGATTAGGTTTTGCGCAGTTGGACTTTATAAATAGAAGGTAAAGCAAGAGGAGACCTCACTTATGATTATTGATTATTTTGGTAGCACTTGGATAGCAACACAACGTGCAGCACAGCAGTTGGGGTTGGAGACGGAGTCTTCAGCTAATAGGATTTCGGCAGTGAAACATCTGTCCTAGTCTTATTCTGGGTAAGCCATACTGGTTCACCACTTGTTCTTCATTTCATTCATCAGTTATATCGTACAGGGTATAGATTGTTGCAGAGGCACGGTGCAGCCGTAAGAGGGGGTTTTCCACCAGAAAGCCCTAATTAGCTATTGGGTCTTCAGATCTCAGTTTCCTTCCGAAACTCAGGCATCATTCTCACCAGCAGCTTCATACTCCGGTACCCAGTGACTATCAGCTCCATCTGAGCTCATCCGAAGGAGTTATCAGCATTTCCAGACCACCAGGGGCATGAGCAGCTGCCTCAGAGAACCAAGACGTTTTCATACTTAGAGGGTTCAGAACTGCAGTATATTCCAGCCAATCTCTTCGGCACAGCAAGGCTATCAACCCTGCAAATCGGCGGATCCATCAAGCACCTCCTTCCTTGAGGGCGTCACCTTTTTCTAATTGGGCGTCTTATTGCTGGAGCATTCACTGGAGACAACAGAGATCAGTTCCTCTCTGATCCAGATCTCAGTACTTGCAGACTTTATCTACAGCAGTTCAGCTAGTTATCAGTGGTAAGTGTGTATTCTATCTCACAAACCCTAACACTAATTTTTCCTATAAAATAGGGATTTTTGCCTGGCAGTTTGTAAGCCCAGTTGTATCCGCATAATTGTTTAGAAATAGAAAATATCAGGATTTGGGATATTTCAATAAGGTTATACGAGAATGTCATTGCCAAGTTTAAGACCAACGATGGGTGGTCGAATAATATTAAGTGTAATATCAAAGTTAAACAAGGTTTTCCCCTCTCCCCCACCCTTTTTGCATTTACATTGATAAGCTAAAAGGTTGTTTAGAGGAAGCAAGTTGTGCTGGCACGATCTTAGTTGGAATAGTCATCATCCTTCTTCTCTATGCTGAAGATATTATTCTTTTAGTAAGGTGTCCATCTGACCTTGATAAGCAACTAAAACTTCTTAATTATTTTTTCTCTACCATGGGTATGACTGTTAACACTGACAAACCGAAAATTATGATTATCAAAACTAGGAAGGACACTTACGCTAATTTTGTGTATGACAATAGCAACTTGGAAGAAGTGTCTTCTTAAAAATACCTAGGAATTGATATTCATCACAAGCTCAACTAGAACTATAGCATTAAAAAAAGGATTAATGGAGGGTGGAAAGCTTATTTTGGTCTTGAAAATAATTGTAAAGAAACAAACCTTGTGATGTGGATTAAAAGAAACTCATCTTTGAAACTTTAGTCACTCCTGTTAACTTGTATGGGTGTGAGGTTTGGGGCTGTAGAATCTCTATAGAATCATGGAGAAAGATTGAGCAAATCCAGAAGCGTTTTATAACGTATAACTTGAAAATTAAAAGCAATACGCCCTACCCTATTTTCCTTATAGAAGTGGGTCTTTCCCCTATCGAGAGCCTAGCTATGACTAGGCTCTAGTTGTACAAGCACAAAATCAATAACATGGGAGACCATAGACTTCCTAAACTAGCTTTAAATTCCAGCCAGAACCACCTAAGACTCAAGTTAGGTTGGTATAAAGATACTAGGGCTTGGTTAAATCGTTGGGAGATCGACGAAAATGTTGCATTGCAAAATATAAATAACATTAAAAATATTGTCACTTCTAAGTTTAAGGAGAAAATGTGGTGTGAGAAAGATTTAAAGGATAAAAGAAAGTTAAGATATTATAAGGAGGTCATCAACCCTATTCTAGAAGATCAAAAGTATCTCTTGTTTTTAACTAGTTCAAAGAAAAAAATTAGTATAGCTAAGATATGAACGAACTCTCATGAGCTTCATAGTAAAACTGGTTGTTGAGCAGTTCCTAAAACACCATGGGTACAAAGGATCTGCCATCTCTGTGAGAATATGAACATTGAGGATGAAAAACACTTCCTCTTAGAATGCCCTGCGTACACCCACATTAGATCTCAATTTCATAATCTTTGTTGCAATCCCAACCTTCCTAGCCTTCTAACTTGTCAAAATTATAGTGAGCTTGGGACGCTTCTCTCCAAGCTCTTTGAGCATAGAAATACAATTTTAAAGCAAACTAAGTAATTCATTTCTTTGGGTTCGATAGACCAAAGTTTGGTCTGAGTGGACGTTAACCACCACCACCACCATCATCATCATTAACATTTACATATTAAATATTTTATTTTTTAAATGAAACCTATTAAGAAAAAAAAAAACTTGCCCATTGCCCATCAATATGGTGGATGTCTTATTTGCTCTCAATCGAGAAGTAATTGAAAAACAAATTTAAAAAAAAAAACTTTAATTCAAGCCAACATTAATTTACAAACATTTAATGCTATAATTGTGTCCCTAACATTATTAACTAGTAATTGCCCTATAAGGGTGCAATAAAACACCGAAGGAAACATTGATTTGAAGAGCAATATATTGTCCTAGAATAGGTGTACAACTGATAAAAGAATCTAATGAAACATTTTTATGGTGAAAAGAAATGTCTCGATAAACTACAAACCGACATAGAAATGTTTTTTCAATTGTAAAAGAAAATATTTTGTTTTGAAAAAAACAACAATGAAGTAAATTATTTTACAATAATTTGACATTAAATATTAATGGTATTTTAAAAATTTATGTTGATATAAGTTAGTAACAATGTTTTTTTATGTTTGATGCTGTACAAAAGAATATGTGTGAAAATGTAATTTTTATTGTAAAAAACAAAGGAACAGATTTGGACCATTGAATTTTAATTGAGAGCTACTAAAAATAATTTAAAGAATACTTATTACCTCTAATTGAAAAGTATTTGTTTGAATTGCCTATTTCAAGCAATAATGTTTTGATTACTTTTTAAAATTCAAAGGAGAAAGAACGTACATAGGAACCAAACCTCATTAAATGAATAAGATAACTTTTTGTATATTTATATGGAAATGATATATCACCCTTACTAGTCATAGAGAAACAAAAATCATTGTTAAATTTCAACAAATTCACACTTCACAATGTATATAATTTTATGTGATGTTAAGATACACTTATTCTCGACACCTTGGTAAAAAACATTAAATTTCAACACTTTTGATATAGTACAATACTTTCTAAATACTACATGGTAACATTACTTATAAAGACTAATCCCAAAAACCCAAGAATCAAATGTTTCAGGAATATGAATTTTCGATTATTGAAGTCTACATCGTGCATGTTCTCTTTCCCACCAACCTGACCATCCCTCAAAATATATATATTTTGTTACCTATGTTTTTTTTAATCACTGTATTAATTGCCAAACTCAAATCTCCAATCAAGGGCATGCTTATTAACACGTAATAATACCTCCATTAAAACTCAAATGGGTGAGACATAAATAATCAATATCTACCTAAGATATAAAACCACATCCTTTTAGCTCCAATGTTGTTAGTTGAGGAGCTATAATCTCAAGTTTAGTCAAATGAAGACATATTCATAGGTTATGTTAGAAAATCCCAAAAGGGGAAAAGAAGGTGCTCTCCAAGTGATAAAAGCCATCTAGGTATACTTTTAATAGGATTAGGCATGCTAGTTAAATGTTAGTCACTCCACAACAACCAAATAGGGAAAATATTGCCATCCCTCACCCACTAGGCCTGCATGACTGCAAGCAGAAAAAACACAAACAAATGTGATGTGGTTCGGTTTAGTGTGTGTGAATTTTATTTGGTGAGAAAGTTCCAGCGCATCCTTAGAATTTCCATGCATCCCATAGGCTGCAATTTCATTGTATTCCATGAGATTACATTTTTTTCTAGAAGTTTTTCAAAGAGTTCACGTGCAACATCTATACTTCCACACTTGACATACGTGTTGTCAATGAGAGAAATTACCACAGAAACATCTGACTGAAGTCCATTCCTAATTATATAATCATGGATCTGTTTGCCTTCCTGTAGAACTTCTAAATGGGCACATGTTGGGAGCACACATGTCATGGTAACAGAGTTGGGTTGGACACCTGCAAGTTGCATTTCATGAAAAAGTGTCAAGGCCTCAGTAACATGTCCATTTTGAGCATAACCAACAATTCCATGTGACTACATATCGTTTAGATATTTTGTCAAACAACACAGTTGCACCTTCTATATTCCCACATTTGACATACATATTACAAGGGTAGTTCCCACAAAAACATCTGATTCCATTCCACTTCTGATAATGTACCTATGAACCCTCTTGCCTTGTTCCAGATCTACTAAACAAGAAAAATGCAGGGATAAAACTTACCATGGTGATTAAGTTGGGTTTTACTTGAGAAAATTGCATTTTACTAAAGAGTGTAAAAGCCTCATTCTCATCTCCTTTCTAGGCATAACCTGCAATCATTGCACTCCATCTGACTACATTTTTCACACTCATTACATTGAAAAGATTCCTAGCAAACTCTATGTTCCCACATTTAGAATACATGTCTATAAGGGCAGTGCCCAAAAAATCATTTGATTCAAATCCACATTTGATTATGTAACTATGACTCCACATGCCTTTTTGGAGATCTCCTAAATGAGCACTTGCTGAAAGCACACTCACCATGGTGACTGGGTTGGGCTTCATGTCTATTGATAGCATTTGATAGAAGAGTTGCAAAGCTTCTTCAACATGTCCATTTTGAGTATACCTTGAAATCATTGCGTTCCATGAAACCACATTTGTTATAGAAAGTCTGTCAAATAATGCTCGTGCAACCTATAGATTCCCACACTTAGCATGCATAGTTACAAGGGAATTCCCCACAGAAACATCTGACTCAAGACCACTTTGAATTATATAATCATGGATCCACTTTCCTTGTTCTGAAGATTCTAAATACCCGCAAGATGACAACACATTCACAATGGTAACAGAGTCAAGTTTCAGGTTTGCAACATGCATTCTGTGAAATAGGGATAAGGCCTTCTCTCCATATCCATTCTGAGAATACCCTGCAATCATGGCAGTCCACGAAATCAGATTTCTCTGAGGCATTTTGTCAAATACTCTTATTGCATTTTCTATATTCCCACATTTGGCATACATGTCTAGGAGAGCAGTTCCAACAGAAACATTAGACTCAAACCCAGTTACAATAATATAACTATGAATCTGATCAGCTTGCTGCAAGTAAGTTAAATGGGAAAATGTAGGAAGCACACTCGCAATGGTAATTGAATTGGGATTTACGTCTGAACAATGCATTTGATTGACGAGCATCAAGGCCTCACTAACATGCCCATTCTAGGCATATCCTTCTATCATTGCAGTCCATGAAACCACATCCCTCTCAAACATTTTGTCAAACATCTAGTGCACATTCTCTAAACTCCCACATTTCGCATACATGTCTATGAGTATATCCCCCCTATAAACATCCCATTCAAATCCATTTCCAACAATCCGATCATGGATTTCCTTGCCCTCTTCCAAATCCGATAAGCCCGCACACACTCTGATTACAAAGAGAAAGGTGAACTTGTCTGGCTCAATCCTTTATTCTTGCATTTCATAATAAAGTTCAAGTGTTTCCTGCCATATTCCTTTCCTGTTATAATCCCTTATAACTGCATTCCATAAATAAACATTCTGTTTACGCATTCTGTCAAACATATTTCGTGCATTCTCCTAGCCATCCCAAGTACCATACAAAGTTACAAGTTTGGAAACCAAAGCTATGTTTTGTACAAGTCCACTTATCAGTATCTAGGCATGGATTTGTATCTCATTACACACCTGTAAAAGAGAAGAGAAGCCTTTGAAGCTGAGTGAGTAACCTCCACATACTGTGTTGATTTCCTTGTTTTGCGACTCTCAGTCTAGATTTCGAGTAGTTTGTTCTTCAATAACATCAATAGTAGTGAATATAGAATTACAGATATCCATACAAAAGGGGATGTGATAATACTTGTGGATTCTTATTATTCTATGAGAAATGCAACTATGAATACGAGCCAATTCCATGGTTCTCGACGCCGAAACTATTACCGAGTTTCCTGGTATCAAAAATAAAACAAGCCATGAATGATTTGGTTCAACTTAAAGCAGCAAGTCTAATGTAATGCAATAATACCTTGGAGTGAGCTAGCTGTGGAGCAAAACTCCCTCCATCGGACGGAGGAGGAGCAAAGTCAACGCTAACTTTGCTCCTCCTCTGTCCAATGAGGGAGGATTGCTTGAGTAGTAAAGGAGGACTGGTTGGAGAAATGTACTCTCCTGCACAATGGAGTAAGCGTGTAATCTTCCATGTGCCAACCTGCCACCAGGACAAACAATCAACCGCGTAAAATGTCAGATTGTGGTACAAGTCGATAAATACGCGTCATTATGTTATTCGGTCGAGGGACGATGATATTGGGAATAGTGTCGAGAAACACGATCCGGTAGAAAGAACGTCTTCGACGTAAAAATATCGTCCTTATATCTAGCGGACCGGTGGTCTCCTTTCTCCTCGCAATCGATGTGACACTTTTTTATTGCTCAATGATTATTCGAAACTTAGTATTGTAGCCCTCCATGTGTTTATTCTCCCACCATGATAGAAACTTTCATGTGTTTATTCTCTAGTCCTAATGGAAACTAGCATGTCTATTGAATTTAATTTTTATATGCATAATCATAGACATTCACATTAAAAGGAAAGTTTAGATTGGAATAAATGAGTGAAGTGCACGGATTAAATAAATTATTATGAATGTTCGTTTTCTCAAATTAATAATATATTATATTTATTTTATTTTAGATTGGAATAAATGAGTGAAGTGCACGGATTAAGTGCATTATTATGAATGTTCATTTTCTCAAATTAATAATATAATATATTTATTTTATTTGTGTAATGTGTATTACAAATTTTAAAATAAAAATGTTTAAATATAAACTAAAACTTTAATATAATTCATAAAATTAATGTGTAAATGAAAATAAGTTTGTTTTTCTAACATTCTTTTCCGATAAGAAGAAGTTTAATATTTCAAAAGAATAAATATACATAAATACAGAGTTAGTGGACTTGCATTGTTGCTCAAGGTCCCTTATGCTTATAAACAACCTCTGTTTACTTTAACTCGCAATAGAACATAAAAAAATCGACCACTGATGGTGCTATGCTAATATTGTACTAAGATTGGCAACTTTTATCGTGTCTATCATTTCAAGTCCGTCAGAAAACTCTATAGCATAAACCTTTCCCAAAAAAAAACTGTAAACATGGCGTGCATACATTTTCCTTATCAAAACGATTCAAAACTACTAGCAATCATCACATACTCTTAAAGAGATTTTAGTTTGATTCAAAGGCTAGAAATGAAACTCCATTGTCTCCCTTTCAATGCCATCCATAAATTCGAAGATAGCTAGGGAGCCTGCTTTGAGCTACAAAGCTTGCTTGGATAAGGATTTTCTTGTGTGGTTAGCTCTATATAGATGTGAGTAAAAGACATCCATTCAAAAGCATGAATAAAGTCACGAATTTCCTGTAAGAGGAATGTCGAACTTACAACATCCACTTTTAATTTTCCCTTTTCCCATTCAACTACAGTCTTTGAGTCCCCCAATATTTTAAGCTTCTTGTTGTTTGGATGTGACATATAAGAGTTTCCACATAGCAACAAATTGTTCCTTAGTATTAGAGCCACCTCCAGGAGCATAGTGAAAACAGAAGAAATGCGATTAAGAAATGAAAAGAACCACATTGATGTTGCACCTTGGGGGGTGGCCTTAACTAGCCCCATCAAAAAATCCCCAGGGAATGTCGTAATTCAAAGGAGTTGCAAAATTCTTAAAATTTTTAACATTTATAGCACTCTTATTTTCTAGAGATAATTTCCCACCAAAGATGCCACCACTTCAAGAGGAATCAATATGCCTTGGGATAGTATTTGATTTCTCGCTCACCAAACCGCGTATATCAGCTGGCAAGGGAGGGACTCGAACTTTGCAAGTGAAGAATCCATAAACCAGTCCAAAACACACACCACCAGCATTGTCTTGGCCCAAGTCATATTTGGTTTGAATTTACTTGACAGAAACCTCCATACCTCCCTTAAATATTCACAAGAAACAAAAATATGATTAATTGATTCTGCTTATGTCTCGCAAAGAGAGCACCTATTAGGGTCGATTATTCCTCTTTTAATCCCTTTATCCCATGTAAGGGACTTATTCTTCAAATCTAGCCATACAATTTTCACTTTGAAAGGGTTGTGCACCTTCTAAACTTGATCCCAGCATCAAACCTTTTCACTAGAAAATTTAGATTCCATACGCGTTGCATAGACCAACATGGCGTTGGAGGATCCTGTATAGGATTCTTGGACTAGGATAACGAATTTGAAACTTCTTCATCTAACTTAATTAAATTTGAACACAAAATATTAACATGTCATTTCTATTATGTAGCTAAGGCATTATGGAGGCCCAACTATTTGGCCGATAACCATCTACATCCCCCACGACATGGGGAAATAAAGATTTGATATCTAATAAACTATATTGGCCTTTCTCATGATGGATCAATACAATATCGGCATAAATAAAAAACTTGTCTCTAATGCCAATCCAATTTTCCTCTCCAATTCTAACACATTTTTTTATCGCCAATGCGTCAAGCTGTCCATCTTCCATCCAAAGGAAAGGATTCAACCAAAAATTTCCAAGTGAGAGAGTTGTTTGTAGCTGGCTTCGTAGGTTGACTGAACCAATCTTCCATAGAGATCCATGTCAAATATTTGGTCTTCATGACACTCCCTTATAAGGATACATTCTTTATTAGCTGCCATAAATCCATAGCTATCAATGCCCAACATAAGAGGAAGATGTTTTTTTATCCCCCCTCCACAAAGACATTTTGGTTGAGCCGCTACCTTCCATGTGACTAAGGGGATTCCTTTAATGAGATTTCTCCTTAACCAAGGGAAATGAAAGCTTAATTTTTTAATTTAGGTAAAATTCCCTTAGGTATTTTTGTAATGGAGGTCCAATACACTAGAAGACTTTCCATCATAGCTTTCAGAAGAACAAACTGGTTGACCCATAAGGAGATACATGCTTCAAATTTATTTATAATTCATAAACAATCCTTATATCTTTACAAGCACTATTTGAGGGAAAAAACCTAGGTATTTAAGTCCTTGATAAAAAAAACCCCTCGAGGAATGGTAATGATCTCTTCAATAGAATTCATAACTTATTATGATAATTTTTTATTACACAAAGAATATGATGTTACAAGTGCACCTTATTATTAGTTATGGATGGTAGATTTCCTCCATAGTTGATCCAAGGGAGGTTTTGTTGATATCCTATGTACCCAAGTCTCCATCCAAGTTATCAATGGATGATCCCACAATGGTGAAATTTGAAAGGATGGTATGGCCTCTTTCGTGATTTCTGTTAATAAAATATATGAAAAGTAGAAGTAGAAAATATTAATAATATAACACGAGATTTACATGGAAACCTTATAAATATACATAATGATAGGTATAACTCCCGATTCGTTATTATTCCAATGCCAATGCATATATTTATACAAATGATACGACGGTTGTGTTTCATCTTCCGCCCAGCCTTTTCGGCTTCCTACTATTCAGATTTATTTATTTATTTACAATAATCCCTATGGATTATATTCTAACAATCCCCCTCTTAATCCGAAGGGGTGTTCGTAAGTCCGAGCATGTTTTTGAATCTTTCAAACTTTTCTCATCCAAGCGCTTTGGTGAAGATGCCTGCAATTTGATCATTTGTGGAACAATGTCGAAGATGGACAGTCTTGGCCTCTACATGATGTCGAATCAAATGATACTTTGTGTTGATGTGTTTGGTTCGATCATGGAATCTAGGATTCTTAGCCAGCTTGATTGCAGAAGTATTGTCGATCAATAATGGTGTGGAGTCCTCTTGTTTTTCTTGCAAATCTTCAAGTATCTTCCTGAGCCATACTATTTCTTTCGTTGCTTCAGCTGCAGCCACATATTCTGCTTCTGTTGTTGAATTTTCCAGAACTAACTATTTGCATGATCTCCATGAGACAGTTGCTAATCCAAGACTCATAGTGTATCCAGAAGTTGATACTCCTGTCTCCTTATCGCCATCAAAATCTGAGTCTGAGTACCTAATAAGTTTGAAGTCATCCACTTTAGAGTACTTGAGTCCAACGTCTTGAGTCCCATTCAAGTATCTTAGAACTCTTTTTGCAGTTGACCAATGTCCTTCACAAGGTTTATGCATGGACC
>LPNX010975661.1:1275590-1377191 GCA_001517045.1 Pseudotsuga menziesii | reverse complement strand
CATTATCAGTACGAAGAGTACCAATTTTTTATTGTGCTTGTTTTTCTATCAATGCATGAAAGTCTTTGAATGTTTGAAATGCTTCTGATTTTGTCTTTAAATAGAAAATCCAGCACATTCTTGAGTAGTCATCAACAAATGTCATAAAATACTTATTCCCATTTGCTGAAGGAGTTGGCATTGGGCCACACAAATCAGAATGCACTAACTCTAATTTCCTACTTGCTCTGAAATTAGATTCATGGAATGGCAACTTACTATGTTTCCCTAATATACATGCATCACATTTGTTCTTCTCTTTGGGAATGGTGGGAAAACCAAATACACCATTCTTTCCCAACAAACAAAGACTGTTATAATTCAAATGACCAAATCTTGCATGCCACAATGAACTAGATGACAAATTACCTTCTCCATGCTGAGAGAGGTAGGCATAGTTGTGAATTCTTGCAGATGAACCCTTTAGCTTCAACAACTTCCCATCTTCGTATCCAATCATGATGACTTGGTTGTCAGAGGAATTTCTTATTTCTACGATTCCATCAAACATGTGGATGGAATGGCCTTGCTGTCGAATCTCCACCATGGACAACAAGCTTCTATGCAACTATGGAAGATAAAGAACGTTCTTCAACAAGAAATCATGGAATCCAGGCATCTTCAGTCGAATGGTGCCCATTCCCTTTGTTTTAAGACTTGACTTATCTGCAAAGTAAACTATGCCATCTATTGTTTCATTAAGTTCTTCAAAACAGTCTTTTCTAAATGTCATGTGTGATGTTGCACTAGTATCAAGCAGCCAACAATCTTTGTAAAATGAAAGTGAAGTCATTTCATTAATTCCAAGATTACAATGTGCAACAATACAATGAGCAGAATCAGAAGATTTACTAACATCTTGATTTTTACTGTCATCTTTCTTCTAGTTATGCTTGTCTTTGATGGAGTCCCATGAAGCCCAACACTGATCTGATGTGTGCCCAGTCTTTCCACAATGCTTGCACTGCAAATCTGATATTTTGTTTCTGCCCCCTGTGCCTCTGAAGTTTCTTCTTCCTTGTCCTCTCTTGTTGCAATCTCCCTTGGAAGGGTCTTTGGACCGATTCTTTGTTTTCTGAACAAAGTCAAGGGATTCTTCGACAGGATCGCTTGATTTCTTGATCTTTCTAGACCATTTTGAATATGTTTCCTTGCTAGTGAGGACATCACCAACAATAGATGCTATAGATTGCATTTTTACAACTGTTAGTTTAATTTGCAAATAGAAAAAAAATAATAACCTTGTAGGTCTACAGTCTCTGCCAAGGTGAATACAATGCAAGTTTATAGAATACACAGGCTTCTTTAATACACAAAATATATCAGTCACGAGCTTCAAATATACAACAACATTCTTTTTATACGATATATACTCTACAGAATATGTTATGCGTGGAGGCACCAGAAGCTAATATATTAGTGCAAAGGATATAAGAGCACAAATTATAGTCTATGCAAAAACAGGCACCAAACTATATACTTCTACAAAATCAAGTGATTAGCAGCAGCTGGTTGAATTCAACCTTCATGTGAATGAAGACATGTATGTCTTCATCCTTCTATCCTCGCTCGTTTTATCCGCCTTCACTCCTTAACAAATAGGTCACATCTCTTCAAAAAATTGCAGCCACAAATGGCTAGACTCAACAAAGAATTAGATGCAAACTCACAGCTCCAATACACAACATAATGTAGCATATATATCACAGCTCCACAGCATATAAAAATGTATAGTGGCCACGAGTTATTAAAATCACAGGCTCATATGTCAGCTGTATCATACGCAGCTCATAGTTCCAATATATCATAGATAGCATTTACGAGCCTTTACATCTATATCTTTTCAGCTCTCAGAAGTGAAATCAAAGTTTCAATACATTCACAAACTTTCCAATTAGACTTCCATGCAAATAGCTAGGTTAGAGATCAGGGTTTTTGTATAGAAAAAATGCATTATCTATCTCCATGTGAGGCTTCACGTAGTCAGTTCAACGCGGCAAGGCTTCACGCAGTCAACTCAACGTAGTCTTCAATCACTGTGCTTCTCCAATCAATGCACAACTTCACTCCTCAACCGAATCTCAGAGATGACAAGTCGCAGCTGCATAACCTTAGTATTCAATAATTTATCAGCAATTTTCTTGTAGGTCACAGCAACTTCACAATCAAATGTAGGTCGCAACAACTTGAAGAACTTGCAAGCAGCTTCACGTAGGAAATTAGGGTTTCCACAGACGACGCCATAATCTCAAATCGCAGCTTCAAATGGAGGATATCATCTCTCACACAAATCTCAGCTTCAAATGGAGGATACCATCTCTCACGCAAATCGCAGCTTTCACTTCAACACGCAGTCTTCACTTCAACGCAATATTCACTTCAACACGCAGTCTTCACGGACATTCCTCAGTCTTCACAGACATTGTATCTCCAGGAAGTTGGGTATCAACGCAGAAATCAAACACAGAACTCAACGCAAATCAACGCAGTGAGTTGGAGAGGGTTGAGCGACATGCCTCCGAGAACACGGTAGTGGTCTTCAGCATGAGCTCGTGCTGTATGTGTCATGTGATCAAACGCCTCTTCTGCAGTCTCGGCGTCAATCCCACAGTGTATGAGTTGGACAAGGAGCACCACAGCAAAGACATGGAGAAGGCTCTACAGAGACTGGTAGGCGGTGGCCAGGCCGTTCCGGCTGTGTTCGTCGGCAGAAAATTCTTGGGAGGAAATCGCAGTCAATATATAGAGTCTTCAACGCAGTAAAACCACTGATAGGTATTACAACTCCCTCATGAAATCACAGCATCTCACAATGTCAAACACACCAGTCTTCACGGAGTATGATAAATTTTGCAGACGGTCCTCAAAGAACTCGCATCAACAACAATATGCAAGAGGAGGAGGGCGACTCATTCAGCTCAAGAAATTAGGGTTGAGAAGAGAGCAGTCTGGAAAATGAGGCAAATGAGGCAAATGAGAAGATAATAACGCATACAAATGAATGCGCACAGGCTGGCAAAGAGAAACACATGCAAATGGCAGACTGACGGAGCAGGCAGTCTGGCAATGGACTGGCAAGTAGAATGCCAGGACTGAAATGCAGCAGGCAGGAGTTATGGCAAATAGCCAAGCTCTGATACCACTGATAGGTATAACTCCCGATTCGTTATTATTCCAATGCTAATGCACATATTTATACAAATGATATGACAGTTGTGTTTCACCTTCCGCCCAGCCTTTTCTGCTTCCTACTATTCAGATTTATTTATTTATTTACAATAATCCCTACAGATTATATTCTAACACATAATAACATAGGGAAATGGTGGATTTTATATTTTAATTATTACTCAGCAAAAAACTTACAATGCTTTATTATATCTCTCTTCTGCCACAATGCTGGGGGTCACTCCTCTTTTATAAAAATACATATGAGGGTTTGAGAAATAACTGAAATGCACTAGAAGGGTCAAGATATTTTTTCCTTGAGGGATATACCCTCAAATCATTAGAGAGTGGGGGGACACCTTTGCACCTCAGAGGGGGGACCTAGCGACCCGTACTCTAACCCCACCCCCACCCCACCCCCCAACATATCCAATGCATACAAGAATTACATGTCCCTAGTCAATATCTCTATAGAAATAATATTGTAGATATGGATATTGACTTCATCTACTAACACTTTCTAGTGGAATTGTGACAACATAACAGCGCCTCGAGAATAATTATGGATTTATATCAAAATGGTAACCATGAGGGTTGCATTTATAGGAAATATGGTGGGCAAAAATAGACATGGTTCCAATGTGGATACTCTCAATTATATTGATGACTCAATGGAGAGGTAAGGGCCTGGAAGACCAAATCAATAGTTAATTTCATCCTTAATGGTTGTATTTTATCCACTTTGAGCCATTATTTCCCTTAGGAAAGCGCATGAAAATGAATGAAAACCATTTTTCCCCCTTTTTGGATCGAGTTGCTAATTTTGAGTGCATAGGAGCAACTGGTGGCCACTTTAGGGGATTAAGGAGAAACCACTATGATATGGTTTCCCTTATTGACGGAACAAGGGAGAGTAAGGATTAACATGGTCAACAATTGACTTTTCTTTCAATTCTTTGGTCATATTGTTTATGTCATATGAATACATGACACTACAAGGAAAATACCTTCTAGCGAAGGTTTTTGCATATGTTTTTAGTGTCACAAGATTGAGAAAATTTTCCAAAAAATCTCCACTAAAAGATTCACAAAGGGTAACATAAGGTTTGGTGGAGGTTGTAATGGAAATTTACTATAATTAAAAAATTATGGGTAGCCAAAGGTTTTAGTGGATGTTTTTTTTTTCAATTGGATGACATAGGTCAAACACATATATTCATTCCTTTAACATATGCACAACAAATATTTATTAAATATTACACATTAGTTCTTTCCATTTATATAACACACTGGTACATATTATTTAAATGTGCCACATCGATGCTTTGCATTAATGTATGCACCAATGGATCATTCATAAATAATATCCCAATGCTTTCTAATTGAAAGAGCATTGTTGCATTCAATTAAAATGTGATATACTGGTGTCGTCCACTAAAATAATGAACTAGTGCATTATTCATGTATTATCACACTAGGGTGTATTATTGTTTATACTGCACCGAGAAGTAGGGTTAAAAAATATGCAACGTGAAGTATTAGTGGTGCATGTTTACTTTATGCTACACTGGTGTGATTATCAATATAAGGTTTTGGGTGTTTATTTCATATAGGAGCACCAGTGCAGTTTATTGGTTTAGAAGCACCTGAGAGCATTTTTTGGCAAAAAATAAATACCATGAATGAATTATGTATGCGTCGCACCATAATTGAATTCAATTATTATTATTTTTTTAATTCCATTAATCATCATAAAATGAAATCATTTTTATACCAATATTGTTTTTTGAATTTTAATTATTGTGTTTGGATATAATAGTTGTATTAATGTGTTAGATCATGGGATTATAAATTTGTTCATTGTAATATTTAATCATCAATTTAATATTTTACAACTTGGAAAATGCAATATAATAGGAAACCCATCTTATTATATACGAATAAGAGACTATTAATTCTAAAAAAATGAGACAACAAAAAGTTCCACAATAATCAAAATTTCAATATGTAATTGTTACACTTATTGGTAGCATAAAACCAATTATTGAAGTGTAACAATTCAATAATAGTTTTATGACTTTGTGCAACCCTTGACCTTGTGTGTCTTTTGACCTTGCGCAACACTCGTGATGCTACACAACTAATGTACCCCAAACCCTTGCTAATATTCCCCCAACACAAGCCATGCTAGCTAGATATGGTGTACTCATTGATTTTCAATTTGGAGTCTTCGTACTGCTGAGTAGTCTCCTTCACTTATGCTTGAATTCTCTCGGCAATGTCCTGACTTCCTAGCAAATCCTGCTTCAATGGGTGCTCCACCATCTTTTCAGTAATTGCTTTCCTTCCTTCCTGTACAACCTGTAGCATGGGAACTTCATTCATAGACAATTGCGCAGCAATATCTTTGAAATCATCAAGTTTTTCGTTGCACTTTTGTTGTCGCTCTCGAGCCTTTCCAACCCTCTGTTGCAACTCTCTAAGTTCGGCCGACCTTATAATTGAGATGAGTGGTGATATTATTCTCAATGCAGTCTTCAGTGTTGCTAGTTGGTCTTCAGCCTCTTGCAACTGTTTGGTTGGTTTCTCTAACTGAGTGTGTTGGACGATGCTTCCCAAAAATTCCATCGTTGTTGCAGTGACCTTATTAGCTTCCTGCTCCAACGCTTGAATTTGTGCCGCCACTTCCTCTATGGAAGTCTTTCACTCAACAATTTGCTTAGGAGGCATGTCATGGTACACCAAAGCATTCAAAATGTTGTTATCCTTCTGCAACTACACAATAATTTCCCCAACTATCTTTTCTTTCACGAATGCATCCAGTTTCCTGGTGTTTTTACTGGTGTGCTTACAGGCATCCGTAACTGCCACTTTGACTTGCACTTGACTATCAAAAGGGTGGGACTTTTCGATGATGAGATGATATGTCTCTTTATTCAGCTTTATGATCTCCTTGGTAGTGTTTGTATTAATCTCTTCTTGTCCTTTCTTTAGTTATTCTATCTCCTGGGCCTTTTCTTCAATTATCTTCTCCTTAGTGCACCGTAACTCATCAACTTCTTTTTGTTTCACTTCCTCTTTCTCCCATGATTGTAGAAATTGATTACTGATCTCTTTCTTCCTGTCTACCAACTCTTGGTTGGAAATTTGGTGCAAGTATACCAATGTCTGGGTAAAAATCTTGTTGATATCTAGTGCATTGTTCTGTAGCTGGTGCAGGAAAGTATTCCAGTCCTCATTTCCGGTGTCAATCATAGTCGGGGGAATTTGAACATTCCTAGCCTACATCTCGGTGTTGATTGATGTGTACTCCTGCACAGTTACACTATTTGGTTCTCTTTTCAAAACAACATCATATACAAAATCCAGTTTATCTCTTACCTCTGCAAATCTCTCTTATGTCAACTTCTCCATTTCTTTTGTTGTTGCATCAGTTGCATAGTTAACGACCTTAATGATCCGGTTTTAATTGAACTTCCATTGCTGACCTGGTGCTACTGCTTGTTTCCTATTCCATGCGCCTCTTTGTTCTAAGTTCCTGGAGTATGCGCTACACCTATGGTTTAATAGGTGTCTCTATTAATGATTCTTCATCATATTGTTGGTCATCTTTGTGCACAAGATCAACAGGTGCATCCACTAGAGGTCCTATCGATATTTCTGTTACACTATCTGGTTCTCGCCATTCCACAAGCCAATCATTAATCATTTCCTCTAGTTCTATATCAATTACCTTGTACCTCATTGGAAACCATTGCTTGGTGGGGTCTCGCCATGCTTGAATGTGAATAGCATGGGGTCCAATTGCAAACTATGCAATCCTCTGAAATTTTGTCGTGGCTCCCTCTGTCCGTCTTGGAAATTTTCTGCTGCCACCTACAGTGCTTCCCAGTAGATCCAATATTGGATCGAGAAGTATACCATTCTCTCTGCTCCTTTTACCCTGGCATAAATTATGATATATCACACCCTTTCATACCTTTATTGCTTTGATGTCCATCCCCTAGTAATCATCTGGCTCCATCCAAGCCAATAACACAATTAAAATGAGGATCCAACTGTATATGAATTTTCTTTCACTTGCTCACACGACCATTGCGGCCTTTGCTAACTAGTTCATAAGAAAAAGGGACCAATTCATTTGTATGCCTTGTGCACATAACTCAACACATACGACCACCCTAGAATTACATTGAACCAGGTGGTTCTTTCTTATGATTTTACTAGCCAAAATCCTTACGCCAATACATACCGCATGGTCATTGATGCTATCAATGCAGTATGCCCTCCCATCGCATTCTAGAGAATAATGCTTCTTCAGAGTCAGTGCCAACTTCTGGTCATTATCTTTTCCGCAAATATATTGTGAGGGGTTTAGCCAATCCTTGGGTAGCCCCATTATCTCTGAAATCAACCCCACTGTGACTTCAAATGGTTCATCTAACCATAAGTACTCGCCACAGAAGAACTCCAAAAGCTTCTTCATGCATGCATTCACTTCCATTGACCACCCAAAGTGCGGCATATTGATCAACCCAAGTAATCTGGATCTAGATAGCCTGCTCATTGATTCCTTTGGGATGTGCTTTATCGGCCCACCGAGGACCACTACCATTGACACATATGGTTCATTTGCAACATCTTCTAGTGCAAGCATGTTGTGGTCTTCATATTTTAGGCTCATCAACATAGGAACGATGTCAAAAGTGCATACCATCCATTGTGGGATTGACGACATCCTTATCTGATACTTCTGATTCTTCATGGGCATCTTGGCCTGTGCATCGGGCTGAATAGGAGGGATATATCCAGGAATGTCCTTGACAAAAACCCTTTCTCTAGCTACAGACTTCACCACTCATGAGTTCGAGGGACTTATCTGTGCGGTGTCTTATTCTTGTGCCCTTCCAGACATTCTAGCCCATTTCTTCGATGGTGTTGTAGATCTAGGATTTTGCGGCTTCCTCTTCCCTTTCTGAACCATGGACTATCTGACTTACATATTGGTGATTTCCTCCATAATTTCTATTGGTTTGAGCAGTGAATCTCACTCACTCAAAATCTCTACTGTATCTTGGTTACTCTACATGCCACACCAATTCCCCTCAAGACTTAATAAGCACACACTCATGCTGGACTTAGCAACTTTCTCACTCATCTCAACCTTTCTCGACAACTCGCTCTACAAATGAGTAACTCTACAACTCAACTCTACTTTGCATAATGGTGTCTTGTGACCATGTCGAACTCATTCTTGTAGTGCCAAATAAACTCATACTCATCATTACCACATCAATGGAATCATCATGACCAAATCATGCATTAACTACCCAAATCCATCGTCGATTTTTCCCACATGATGGTAAAATCCACCATCATTACGCATCACACCCATAAGTTTTGCTAGTTAAGTACTTTTAACTATCTTCATTTATTACTGATTTGACGTTTGCTTGCATCCCTGTGACTGTCGCAACATGAATGCCTAATTGCGCTACAAACTCCTACTCTTGCGCAATCACTTCCTGTTGGTGGGCATTCCGTTCATCCATAATCCTATCTACTTATTCTTCTTCTTCTTTTTTCATTGCACAATGCCTCAAGCATTGCACAACTCTGGCCATGTTGGCTACCATTCATAAGTTTTGGTAGCATTGCTCCATCTAACTACTGTAGTTGAACTGCACCTCCAGAAGTAATAGAATTAACAAGATATGGACCTAACCAATGCATTTGTAACTTACCTGGATGATTCATGAACTTTTTGTCATACATTAGCACCAAATATCCTTGTTGAAACTGTTTGTTCTTTATGTGGTGATCATGCCATGTCTTTTTTCGATCCTTCTTGACTTGTTGATGGAATCCTATAAAAAAATGGTCCTCCTCGAGATGTATCAACTGTTCCACGCACTCATTGAGTGCTGCCTCATCATCCATACCCGTTGCTGCGACAATATACAGAATCAAAACAATGTACTCCATTGGCATGATAGCCTCTTGCCCATATACCAATTTGAATGGTGTTTTCCCTGTCAATCGCTTGTAAATGGTGCAGTATGCCCACAAAAATGTTGGAATCTTCAGGTTCCAGTCATCATGACTTGCATTACATACCTTTCTAAATGCATGCTCCAATATCTTGTTAAATGCCTCCACCATCCCGTTCACCTATGCATGATATGGGGTAATTTTCTTGTGTTGTGTCTGCAACTCCTCCATCAGTGCGCTTATCATACCGTTGATGAAGTGAGTCCCCTGATCACTCATCAATATCCTTGGGAATCCAAATCTTGTTATAATGTTATCAAGTAAAAACCTAGCTACCATTGCAGTAGTGCAGTCTATGACTTGGTGCGGCCTCCTCCCACCTCGTTAAATTGTCTATCACTGTAATGATGTACCACGCACCAGTTCTCTTCCCCGGCGAGTTGATTGGTCCCATAAAATCTACCTCCCATTTTTCAAATGGCTGCAAAATTACTTGTGCTACCAGTGGCATCTCATCCCTTCGTGATGGTTTTCCAATGCGTTGACAGACATCACAACTCTGCGCTTAGTCCGTCACATCATTATGTAGAGTGAGCCATCAAATCCCTACACAAAGAACCTTCCTTGCAGTAGCTCATCCTCCATAGTGTCCGCCAGTAAATCCCTGATGGGACTCTTCTAAAATATGCCCTTGTTCATGTGGTAGGAAACATCGCCGCAAAATCTCATTTGGTCCTAGTTTATATAGTTGTCCTGCAATCAACTGGAAATTTGAAGCTTTAACCACCAATTGCTTCTTCTAACTTGTGGAAAATTCCTCCGATGCAATTCCCGTCCACAAGAACTGAATTATTTGATCATAATAGTTATCTGCCATGTCGAATCTAAACAATTGTGCATCTGGAAGTCCATCTTCAATATTTGTTGGTTCTTCACCCATCTCAATCTGGGATAAATGATCAGGACCTGCATTCAAGCAACCTAGCTTCACAATTATCTCAAAATCAAATTCTTGGAAGAGAAATAGCCAATGACATATCTCCCCCCCCCAACATAGGCTTATTGACTAGGTAATTCAATGCAGAATGGTTTGTAAACATCTTAAAGTGACTGCCCAATAGGTAATTCCTAAACTTATGTAGCGCATATACCATCGCCAGACCTTTTCTCTCTGTGGTTGTATGGTTTTTTTCAGTAAATGAAAATTTCTGAATAGTGAAAGCGATCAGGTGATTGAGGTCCCCCTCTCTAGGTTGTGCAAGAACTACTCCCAGCGCAACAGATGATGCATCCACATGGACATGAAACTACTTGTTCCAATATAGGAAAACCAGTATTGGTGCAAAATACATCTTGGTATTTAGTGTGTTGAAGCTTGATTGACACTCTTGACTCTATACAAATGAGACATCTTTATTCAATAGCTTTTCCATAGGGGTTGTGGTTGCAACATATTCTCGTATGAACTTGCGATAATACACTGTGTGCCCCAGTGTTTCTTGAAGCATATTCACATTCATCGGCGGTGGAAAGCTCAAAATGAGCGCTATATTCATAGGGTCAACCAACAATCCTTGTTGGAAAACAATGTGACCTAGCAACATCCTGAAAGGTGTACAAAAAATACACTTTTTTGAGTTCAGTAGGATCTGATGTTGTCGACATATTTCCATCATCAATCATAGGTTTTCTAGATGATCCCTAATCAGGCCATATACCATCCAATCATTGATATAAACTTGTAGGAACTTCTGAATAAATATTTGAAGGCAATGACAAAAACCCAAGAAAATATTGCAGGTGTATTCTTCAACCCAAAAGGCATCATAGTGTTTTGAAAGAATCCCCATTCATTGACAAATGTGGTTTTATGTCAATCTTCCTTTGCGATTTGGATCTGGTGATAACCATAGAATCCATTTGTGAAAGACTACATATCCTGACTACCTACTCTTTCTAGCACTTCATCTGTGAATAGTGTCAAAAATGGTTCATACATACATGCATCATTCAATTTCCCCAGATATGAACTTCACTTGTTTTCTTGTCTTGGATGACCATAGGACTAATCCATTTCGATTCTTCGATTGACTCAATTATTCCAGGACCCAACATCTTATCCAGCTCATCCTTAACCCTCTCCTTGTATCGCATATTCAAGCGATACGTCCTCTTCCTTATCGGTTTTGTGTCTGGCTTTAATGGGATCTTCATCACCCCTAAATCACCTAATAGCCCCTTCATTTCACAAAACTCCATAAAAAATAGATCTTGAAATTCATGTAACAAATCCACGATCTTTGCCATAGTCTCTTCGTCCCATTAGCCCAAACACTTGCAAATTTTGGGTTCTCCTCCATCCCAATGTTGACTTTTATTATCTTCAATGGATGATTCATTGGGTCCATCGGTACATCTAGTGCTGCGACATCCCAACTCCCCTCTATTTTTGGGATATTGATGTTTCGTAACTCATCATCGTCCTCATGTCCTCCAGACACATTATAACATTCCATCATTGATTGCATGTGGCAGTGCACATGTGGATCTACTAGATACACGATTGGAAACACCTTCAGAACCACATTGTAGATGAGTTGTAGTGCATTATGAACATCTAGATTGGCATCCACGAATTTAAAGGTGCAAGTGAAACAAACTATAAATTCCTCCCAAGTGGTTATTTCCTGGTGCAACTCAACTCACACATACCAAGATCACAACATTTCATCCAAGGTGTGGACAAAGGCATGGACCCATTCATCCCTTGGTCATGATCCCCACAGTGTCTAACATTCCACCAAATTATTACCATGACTATTCCACCCATCATACCATCCAACATGATAGACTTTTGCATATCCAAACCGAACTATCATCAATCATTGACACTGCAACCATCCAATGATCAATCTTTTATGGGTCTCCCACTGGTATGTTGGGGTAGCTTTTAGCTCCTCTTCCAACGCCAGCAATTGATGTGGCTTTGACACCTTCTGTTTGAATTCTACAAGAAACTTGGATAACTCAAGTAATTATTCATAAATGGGTAATTCAATAACCTCAGTCATGACATGACACAACAATTCTGTGATCAGACCACACTTCTTGATCGATACTTTGTGGACGTGATTCTGCCATTTCTCTAATGCGTCATCTGAATCAGAAGATGCAAAGCTATTGCTGAGCCAACCCATTTCTCCATCAACAATTGGGTGTATATAATCTTCTAAAATATTATAAGCATGATCCCATCTCTGACAGCTTCATCTTTTACTAGCTCAATATAGCTTCATCCTTCACTTGGATCCATTGGAGCAATGACTCTGATGTCTTGACTCTGAAATGTCATCATCCTCTTTTTAAAATTGATTATTGACATGCTATCATTTTCCCACCCAATCCCTAGCAACGTGGGACAGGAGCCTCCACCCTCTACAACTTCAATTACATCAAAATGATCATAGGTTTTCATATCTTCAACGTCCACTACTAGGTGTGACACATGCCTGATTGGTTGTACCTTGGCCTGATTAGCTGATCGTAGTTGCACTAGAGACAAACCCAATGTCGATCTCCCCATCTTCTTCCAAGTCTCTTTTTTTCAGAATATTCACATCTGACCCTAAATCCATAATAACTAAATCTACTTCATAGTGCCCAATTTGAATGTTCATGCGCATCTCTTTTCCCTTATTTTTCTTATGCAAGGAATTCACTACGAAATCCTTCCTCCCCCTAGCTGAGTGGTGCAACAGATTGTCTATCTCAACAAGAGCATCAAGATCTCTTGCCAATGATAAGAAACTCTCAAAGAATTTCTGCAAGGTACCATGCTGCGGTGATGGTCCTACCTCCAACGAAGAATCAAAAGCAGTAGGAATTTCATAAATAGGTGACTTACTAGGATTCCTTCAGATCAGGTACGTGATTCAAATAATGTGTCCTTCTCGACTTGATATTGAATTGTACCTTATTATTCCCATCTAATCGAATTTGTGGATGAGGGCTATCTTATCCAATCATCGCACCACCGCGAGTGACAACAGCAACATCGAAATCCTTCATTTTGGGTTCTGCCAAGATCATTGTGACTATCAACCCCTGATTCAGGTTCAACGGTGGATTCATAGGTTGATTTACATTCTGAGTTTCATTTTGGTTCTGCATTGGAATTTGGTTTATGTCCTTGATTCTACACTTGATTCTGGTTTGGAAACTGGTTCTGTAATTGATTCTAGTTTTGTAGTTGATTTTGATTCTACAACTGGTTTTGACTCTGTAACTGAGGAACATTTCCTGCCTTCCATCTTGTGATCAACTGTGGATAGTTCTCAACAGTGTGATCAATCACGATACAATACGTACAATATCACTATAAATGTGGACAATCCCTTTGGTAATGACCCAATACAACACAATTATAACATTGGACGTGTTCGCAACCTCGTCTTCCTCCTCGACCAAAGCCTCCTCCTCATCCTTAGAATCCTTTGTGGAATCCTCCTTGTTTCTAGTACTACGTCTCAGCCAATTAATATGGTGGGGGATTCAAGTGCTGTTGAAAATAATGTGTGGCTTGAACATACTATGGCTACTATGGAGCCATCAACGTCTAATTATACTGCGGTTGCAATGCGAACCGTGGTTGTGGCTACAGTGGTATAAAATGCATCTGCGGGGGTGGTACATATTGCAGTTGAGGTAGATTTTGTACCACATGCAGCTACTTTTGTGATTGATGTACTGCTCGATGATCTTCACCCTTCACATAGTATGAGTCATACGTCCATTATTGGAGTAGGTCATATGAGTGTAAATCTTTATTTTCATTCCTAGCAAATCAACAAAATGAATAGTATAGGTTTTCTAGCTTCATCACCATATTCTACATGTATGCCCATTCTTCATGTGGCACCACGGTACACTGCCACAACTCAATGGGTTCGGTGCTCTTGAAAACAAATAATTTCGGAAATCGGGACAAGTATATTTTCTATGTCCATCTGCGTGACACCGAGGGCATCAAATTTCTTCATGATGCTCTTTACCCTTCTTTATATCTTGCATCTGAAGTGTCAAGTTTTCCAACTATGCTTGAATCTAGTTCATCCCAGCTGCACTTTCTCCAATGGGTGAAGCTTCTAACTTCATTGCGATCTCTAGAGCCTCGCTCTATGTCGCGATATTCTATTGCATCAGTGGTTGTCTGATATGAGATACCAACACCGTGATGAACCATTATTAATGTTGAACATCTCTCATCTCAAAACTGACCCTTTCCATTGATGTCTTGAATCTTTGGTCAAAATGCCATACAATTTCATTAGAAAATTGCTTAATCTCCTTTAACTCTGTAATGTACTATGCTTCAAACTTTGGTTTTCTAAATTCTTTGATGAGTCCCTTCCTGATTTACACCAATATATTTGGAGGGGTCCCCGTAGGAACCTATGTAAATTTCATGTACCAATCTAGTGCATGACCCCAAAGAGTGGTCGCCAATTGGCCCTTCTTGACATCATCATCTACATTTTGTCTATCAGTCCATATTGCCTCACATAGGAACCAGTACTACTCAAGATCGTCCATATCATTCCCATGGAACAAAGGTAACTTCATGTTTTCATCTTCCATCCTGGGCATTCTTCCTACTGATTTTGATCTACTACTAGAATGCTACTGGAACATTGGATTGGTCGATATGGAACTTTTGTTTCTTCTTGAATGCGGAGTAGTGCACGAAGGGATGGGTACGTTACTACTGGGGGTTGATATTTGTGTTATCCTAGGCATATTCTGGTCATCCTCTTTGTTAGTGTAGGGTCGCTTCGTCCTGTGTGTTCTTCCTTCATGTTCTTGCATTTTGATCATAGTAGGACCTTCCCCTATCCTCTGCCACTTCTCTTGTCGAAACCTTGCTCCCCTCATAAGAACACTAATTTCTTCCTCAGCTTCCCTCACTGTCTCTTCGAAACTTGCACCCATATACCCCTTATCTTTCCATTTTTCTGCCCCCTTCTGTCGCGGTATCCACAGCCTCTGCACACCGAAGTTCTAGTACTCGAGGTGCATCTTCAGTATGCCCTTTTCACAGACAAGCATCTTAATTGACAATTGTAGAGACAACAAAACCTACCTCTTGGTCCATTGAAAAATTCCCTTTCTACTTCATTGTAGGACTTAGTAGTATCGATCACAAACTTGGTGATATAGCCTTCTAGGATGCTATCTATCCATACTTCAATAGCCCGCGATGCCTTGTTTTCGATCTCCTGCAATTCCTGGATCAATTCAGGGGTCCAGGAGGTTGGCTCACCTCCTTGGAAATTTTTCTTGCGATAGGTAAATCACACCAACCCCTCATATAGGATGATCAAGAATTTAGAGAAAAAATACTCATTGTATATGTTCCTTTCCAACCACTTATCCGTCATCACTCCAAGGTTCTGACTTTTTGTCTCAACAAATTCTCGCAACTTTTTGTCAAACCATAATTGAATTTTTGGTTTTTTCAGATGCCACATATCCTCCTCTCAGTCACAATCATGTCCCAGCAATGAAACCATTTGTTGACACTGACCCGATCAACAAAACTCAGTTGACAAGGGTTCTACTTTGTTGACCCAGAAACCACCATGATCTCCCTGAGCACTAGCCCAAACAGGTTTTACCCTGTCCAGCAACACCCACTGAGCAGATGAGGTCTCACCTGAGGCTTTCAAGGGAGGGCTGTCGGAACCAAGTTTCCATAGAATGAGAGATGAAGGTGTGAATATATCTAATTACTCAGCTATGTGTGACATGAATAGATCTGACTCCTAGAAACATTCATCATTATTCTTAAATAGATCGCATCATTTAATCATAACAGTAGTCAACATTTCACTACGCAGAAGAGATCTAACAAGATGACATCATTTGAGACAAGAAAACGTCGCATCATAGATCCATATTGCAGATTCAATTGATAGTAACCATTGGGTCGTAG
Source organism: Pseudotsuga menziesii (assembly GCA_001517045.1). Lineage (NCBI taxonomy): Eukaryota > Viridiplantae > Streptophyta > Pinopsida > Pinales > Pinaceae > Pseudotsuga > Pseudotsuga menziesii. The sequence continues at coordinate 1,361,002 of LPNX010975661.1, read as the reverse complement.
AAAAACAATAGACAATAAAACATAGAAAACACAGAGATTCAGATCAACTTCTTTCTTATCATATTACTTCTGCAACTAAACAACAGGTTCTTCAAAAAAGTCACAAATCACCAAGTTCTCTCTATTTGTTCTCTTTGGATATATCTATTCATTCATCCATCCATATCCAACACTTATACTTGTACTTCTATTTATAGGCTTGCACCTTTACATTTAAGGTCCAATTCTAACTAACTCTTAAACAATTCTTAACTGAATCTACAAAATCATGATGAATATCCACAAAATATGGTCCAAAATGCAAAAAGATGACATAAACTATTCTATTCTACTCTTGTGCACCATTATCCACTTGCGTAGTGTCTTTTGACCTTGCGCATCACTTGTGATGTTGCGCAACTAATGTACCTAAAACCCCTTCTAGGTGAAAACAAGACACCATGTTGGCCAAGCCCTATCACGCTAGTGAAAACACCATGGAATTGGATACAGTCACGGAAGAAAAGTGACTTGGAGAAATCATTGTGCAGTTGCAGAAGGATAACAACATTTTGAATGCTCTGGTGTACCCTGAAATGCCTCCTGAGCAAATTGCTGAGCAAAATAATGGCATAGAGGAAGTGGTGGCACACATTGAAGCATTTGAGAAGGAAGCTAAGAAGGTCACTGCAACAACGACGGAATTTTGGGGCAGCATCATCCAAGACACACATTTGGAGAAACTGACCAAACAGTCACAAGAGGTTGAATACCAACTGGCGACACTGAAGAGTGCATTGATAACAATGCCTCTAGTCACCTCGATTACACGGTCAATTGAACTTAGAGAGTTATAGCAGATCCTTGGAAAGGCTCGAGAGTGACAACAAAAGTGCAACGAATAGCTCGATGAGTTCCAAGATATTGTTGCGCAATTGTCTGTGAGGGCAGTTTCTGCGCTATAGGCTGTACAGGAAAGAAGGAAAGAATTTATTGAAAATATGGTGGATCACCCATTGAAGCAATATTTTCTAGGAAGTCAAGACACTGCTGTGATAAATCAAGCACAAGTGAAGGAGATCGCTTAGCAGTACGAAGACTTCAAGTTGAAAATCAATGAATACACCATATCCAACTAACGTGGCTCGAGGGTGAGCCACAAGATTGTGTTGGGGGCCTATTGGTAGGGGTTTTTGGTACATTAGTTGCACAACATCACGAGTTCCACATAAGGTCAAAATACACCGTGCAAGTGGAGAATGGCGTGCAAGAAGAGAACAGAATACTTTATGTCACCTTTTTGTATTCTGGACCATATTTTGTGGATATTGGTCATGATTTTGTAGATTGACTTAAGAATTGGTTAAGAGTTAGTTATAAGTGGACCTTGAATGTTAAGGCACAAACCTATAAGTAGAAGTAGAAGTACATGTGTTGGATATGACTGGATGAATGAATAGAGAGCTACAAAGAGAACAAATAGAGAGCACTTGGTGATTTGTGATTGTTTTGAAGAACCTATTGTTTTGTTGCAGAAGTAATATGATAAGGTAGAAGTTGATATGAATCTCTGTGTTTTCTATATTTTACTATCTACTATTTTTCTACAACCCAATGGTTACTATCAATTGAATCAACAATATGGATCTATTATGCAATGTTTTCTTATCTCAAATGATGTCATATTGTTAGATCTCTTCTGCATAGTGAAATGTTGATTACTGTTATGATTAAATGATGCGATTTGTTCAAGAATAATGATGAATGTTTCTAGGAATCAGATCTATTCATGTCGTGCATAGCTGAGTAATTAGGTATATGCACATGTTCCTCTCTCATTTTTCAAAAGCTTGATTTTGATAGCCCTCCCTCAATCGCCTCGGGTGACACCTCATTTTCTCTACGCGTGTTCCTGGATAGGGTAAAACCCAAGTGGGTCGGTGCTTAGGGAGATCGCAGTGGTTTTTGGGTCGACAAAGTGGAACCCCTATCAACTGAGTTTTGTTGACTAGGTTGGTGTCAACAAATATTAATAGAAAATATTTATAATGGATTTTTTAAAACTATCAAGGGCAAATTGAAAACCTAGAATTTATGCTATGTAGAGTTGTATGTGACCCACAATACCTTAACAATTTTTCTCTTCAAAAAAATTTAGCCGCTCTAAATTCTTCCCCAAGTAATATATCTTTTAGAATTATCCATTCAAATTTTGGAAAAATATTGATAGTGATTATATTTTCTTTTATAAACACATATTTTGCAACTCACATTTAAAAAAAAAAATCCTACTCATTTACCTACTAGATATTTATGTGCATTGATGAAAAACATGTGCAATTTTTTTTTAATATTTATGTTTTCGTTGCGCATAAATGGGTAAAGTGAATCAATGAGTTTCTATAAATAATGCATCATCATATATTAAATATGAAAATTCAAATGAAAACCTCTGCTATTATATCTTAGTGGATTATTTCTTTAGCGGATGTTTATGTGTATGTTTTTTGTGAGTGTGCATTTTTTTGGCGCACTAGTGCACTTTATTGTTCATAATGTGTTGGTGCAATATGTTGAATAAACACGCGATATTGATTTAACAACCATTTTAATTTATATTTGATGTTGAAATGATACAACACAATTAAAACACTCTATAGAATACATATGTTTTTTTAAACTCACACCATATACTTAAAAAATGATTCAAAAGTCTTTTCAAAGTTAGATTGTTATATGCTTTGCAAACTTTCTTTAAAGAGTGTAGACACATATTTATTGTTAATTGGTCTCAAATGCAAGTAAAAACATTATAACATCAAATGATGAATTCTTCATATGCTATCTCAAACCATATTGTTTAAAGTTCAAGTTCTATGTTGTTGTTTGGAGTAAGTTCATATTTTATTTATATTTTGATTATATAATTGAGTTTATGTTATTTATGTATGTTCATGTGAATAATTATGTATTTAATTTTAAAGGATCCTAATTCGGGATCAAGTTCATATCCACAAGATATTCCACCAGTTAAAGAAAACCACAATATCTTGTCATAAGAAAAAATATCACAAGTAGTTGGTAGATAAACCTGGAAGTGTATTTTATCTTTGTAATTGCAGCATGCTGTATTATAGCTAAAACCATGAGTCAATGGTACTTCATTGTGAATTGGATCCATTTTATTATACCCTAGTAGTATCTGGTTGTTCAAAATGTCAAGGGTTGAAGGAGAAACATAGACATGTCACACTAATCCATTATATTAATGATCGACTACCGATGTTGATGGTCTATTACCTCCCAATTTAATAAAGAATCCAATATTTGATATAGAAAAGACACATGGGAACACTTCTATATATTCCTTTTTTGAAAATTTGGAAACCAAAGAAAATATATTTCACCTAAATCTACCTGCCTGTCTCCTTTGTTTTAGTCAACCAAGAGTTCTAGTGATCCAAATTATGATATCGGTACCACTCAAAAACATATCTACAAAGAGATCCAAAAAGTTGTAGGAGTTCAGAGAAAAAAAAGTTCAAGTACACATCAAAGACAATTCAATTGTTAGAAGGTAGAAATGCCAAACCTCGTGCAATTGTGATTTGTGTGGTGCTTGGCCATATTCTCTGGTTGTTCCCAATGTTGGAAATGAATTATCCATTTGTGGCAATAATTATATGATTTCCAAGTCTAAAATAGATGCTACATATATTGGGTTGTTTATCCTTTAACATGTATTTTTTCCTCCCAAATAGTTAGTAGCACTTAAGCCATTTTATGGTCATCTTTTTTGTCGATCTGCTTACTTGAATATTGTTAAACACAAACATAACATTTCCATGCATAGAATGTGCATGAATGGTTATGCATCTAGAAACCATAATAGGAAGAACCTTTTATATATTGATAGTCATCCACGCACTCATTGGAACATTGCAGGGTTCATAAATAGATGTAGGTGCTCATAATTCAATGCAAATTATTTATCCTAGGAATACTCTAATGGCAAGGAGTTCTTTATGAAAAGGAAAACATTCATTTTTTGTGCATGAAATACATAGTTTATATCCTAGTGACAAGTTGTTAATAGACTATAACTTTCGTAAACCACCAAATGCTTGTCAAAAATGTCTTGCATTGGGACTACCTTTGGACGTTCCATTGGGTTGTAAGAAAAATATAATTGATTAATTGTGTTTTTATTTTCATTTTCAATGGATTTAATGTAAGTGTATTGCTCAATTTGAAAATTTATTTTGTAAATTGGTTGGTTACACATGTACTATTGGAAATTTTTTTAATGCTAATTCTAATAATGATTTGGTTTTATATTTGAGGAAACTAATTTCATTGTGTTTACTAATATTATCTTTGTATTATTCAATATTTTTGAAATTAGAATTGTTATTATGAGCGGGCTATATACGATATTTTGTTGCACCCCACTATGATGTCAAATAGAGAGACAGATGCAAAACGAGCATATCTCAAAGAGGAAACATATGAGGCAATGTTGAATCAAACCACCTATTTAGTTCCCACTACATCGCAAGTCGCTAATTCATAATGTCTATAGTAACACTGATTATTCAAATGTTGGAAATGAAGGGAATGAAATAAAGATTGGTATGGATGCTTCCTTACAAGATACAACTACCATGGAGGGAATGTTGTTTGATATATTCTAACGAGATGAGCTAGGGTATTATGATCATGTCATTGATACATTATTCAAAATCCTAAATTGTGCATCCACCACGCCTCTCATTGATCATGGCCAATCAAAGTAAACCAAACTAGGGACAACAATGTTACCATACAAGTTAAAAGCAATGTATGGTATTCCAAACTCATGTTTCTCAACACTTTTGAGGTAACTAACCATTAAATACCTTATCATGATTATTGTCATATAATCAACATTGAAAACGGTTGATATTAAGAATGTTTGATGACAATGTACATTTATATTCCCCACTAACACTGAGGCTATTGAAAGACAAGGTACTTTCCTGCAATTATATGTTATTATTAATTTCTCCAAATTTAACCGATATTAGTTGAAGAGGAACCTATGGAAGGGATTGTTTTCTAACAATTTCAAACCCTAAATAAAGTCCATCATTAGGAGAGCTCTCATTGAAAGCTTCACAGATTATTTTCGAGATTTGGTTTTCTTGATTAATATATGTGTTAAAGAAATGTAAATATTGAATTTATTCTATTTATTATTATTATTATTATTACCCATTTCATAGATGTTGTTCCTATGATTAGGGGTTTCATTGATGTATTTGATCATGTAAAGTCTTGAGGTAAAACCTCCATTGTAAGTCAGGTCAATAGTACCCCAAAAAGTATTATTAAAATGTATTTTTTAGTCTTCCAAGGAAAGTTAGCACTAGAAGCAAGGGGAAGTCATCCATGTTGGGTTATTAGGCCTCTCAACTAATTAATATAAATACAAGAGGTGCCTCCCTCATTTGGACAAGAAGAGCACTCAAGAATTTGTGCTACAAAGAGAAGGAGAAATCCATATGGAGAAGAGGAAGTAGTCTAGTCTTATTCTTTGGGTCTTACACTATACTTGGTTGAATTCTATATAGAGGAAGTTTTGTTGGGTTTTCTTCCACATGAGGGTTTCCTAGGATAAATATATGTGTTCTCTTCTTTCTGTCGTGATTTCTATTCTTTCAAAGATCCTTTAGTTGTGGTATAACAAATTTTAAAATATTAACATGGTATCAAAGCTAGCCTGAAACAAGACATTGCGTAGCAATTTTCCCATAGTTCAACAAGATATGTATCACTATTACGGGTAGCTCCTTCCATAAGTCAGTTGAAAAAAAATCAACTATCCCCATGAGGGCACATTTCTATGTCGAAGCAGTTTTCAATTCTATGGATTTTCGTTTTCTGACCTACCATTGCTTCTAGGAGAAACTAGGGCACCAAATTTATCAACGCTCCATCCACATATTACAGAAAATCAAGATATAGTCTAGGTCACCTTCGAGAGATGCATATTTTCCTCTAATAATCTCTGCAAGCGATCCTAGTTGGAAAACTAGGGTTTTCAGTCAAACCCTAAGTCATTATGAAGCAAATTCCAGAAGCATTCCTCAAAATGGTAAGTTCTATCCCTTATTGTTCCATTTGAAGTAATCATTCATTAAAGATGAAAAACAACACCAAGATTGATGAAATTATTGAGAGAACAGAGAAGTTCAGAGCATGGAATTATAGAGTCATGCTCATCCTTGAAGAACATGAACTAGAAGGATATATCAAAGATGATGTCAATAAGTAGAGGGAGAGGAGGAAAAGTCCAAGCACAAGAAGGATATGATCAAAGTCAAGAGTAGCATATATAATTCCATCAAGGATCAGTTGATCCTCCAGGTGTCTTCAAAGAATACTCCAAATGAAATGATTAATGCACTAACCAATATGTTTGAAGGAAATAACGTCAACAAAAGAATGACCTTGAGAAACCAACTCAAGGGTGTGAAGATACAAAAGAAAGAAACTATGCAATAATAATTCTCAAGAGTATCTCAAATCAAAGAACAGTTAGAATCCATAGTTGACATGGTGGAAGAAGAAGAAGTGGTGATGACCACCCTGAATGGTCTCCAGAGAGAATGTGATTCCTTAATTAGAGGAATATGTGCTAGAATAAGGTTAACCAAGAAGAAAACTATGGGAAGAATGTGTACAAGAAGAAGGAAGGATACCCAATAGATAAGATAAGATAAATGATAATGAATATCAAGATCTAGATACTCACACCAAGAATGGAAGAAACAAAAGGAAGAATCAAGGATAACCTCCCAGAAGACCACCAGAATTCAAAAGGAGTAAGATACCTAGAAAGGATTACTCATCCTTTGAATGTTATTCATGTCATAAGATGGGATACATTGCGAGATATTGTATTCTTAAGAAATATTAGTTCAAGAAGAGAAGCCAAAAGTACCATGCCTGTGCAGCTGAAGAAAATGAATCAGATAAGGAAAGGGCCAAAGAAAATGAAGACTCTAGTGAATAGTATGTCATAATTTCAGCTCTCATAGGATAAATCTCTCATGGAAGTAACACTTGGCTTATAGACAATGGTGCTTCCAAACATATGACATGTCACAAAGATTCACTCTCTTTTCTTACCCAAAAAGACTATTCACACAAGGTACAACTTGGAGATGATTATCAATACCCGATCAAAGGAATGGGAGAATCCTATTACAAATTAAAATCCAGAAAGTTCATGAAGATGAAATAAGTCTTATATGTTCCAGGTTTGAAGAAGAATATTCTTTCTATCTCAGCTCTAGATAAGAAAGGCTTTAGAGTTTCCTTTGTAGATGGTTAAGTTTTCATATGGTCAAAAGGAAAGACAATAGATGATGCTAATGTAATTGGTGTTGAAGAAAGAGGACTCTATAAATTGAAAGAGAATTAAAATTTAGTGCTTATAGTCAGTACCATCATCCCATGTGAACTTTGGCATAAAATACTTACTCATGTGAACTAAAAATCATTACCAATTGTGAGAAAGGTAGTGACAGGTCTACCAGAGATCCAAATAAATCATGAAGGAGTATGTAAAGGATGTTCTTAAGGAAATAACATCAAGAACCCATTCCCCAACAATAATAACAAAGCAAAAGGGATCATGGATATTGTACACTCAGATGTGTGCAAACCGATGTCAACAACTTCCTTAAGCGGGAATGTGTACTATGTATCTTTTATTGATGACTACTCAGATAAAACTTGCATATATTTCTTGAAAGGAAAATATGAAGTATTTGGAAAATTCAATGAATTTAAGGCTCTTGTGAAAAATCTATTTGAAAAGAATATCGAGACTTTAAGATCATATAATGGAGGATAACTCACTTCAAATGAATTCAAGGACTTTTGTAAGGAATTTGGGATTAATATGGATCTTACCACACCCTATAATCCCCAAAAAAATGGAGTGGCAGGAAGAAAGAATAGATCCATAATGGAATTAGTCAGAGAAATGACCCATGATCAAGTTCTACCTATGCATTTATGGACCGAAGCAATAATAATCACAGTCTATGTCCATAATAGAATATCTCACAATTCTTTTGGAAACAAAACCCTAGAAGAAATGTTCACTATTGAAAATACATAAGTAATCCACCTAAATATATTCGGTTATCCCATGTAATTACATGTTCCATAGGATAAAAGATCAAAATTGGAATCTTCAAGAAAGAAGGGAATACTTGTTGGATACACTGAACTATTAAAAGCTTATAGAATATACATTCTTAGTTTCTGTCAGATTGAGATCAGTAGAGATGTTATATTTGATGAAGATGAAACCTTCACCAAATCCAGAAATATCTATGTAGATGAATATCATGAGGAAGAGGAGGAGGCTCCTAGAACCACAGAAGCTACCAGACCACTAACTAGAGACATTGAAGAATATACTATACTAGAATATCATGACCTAGCAGAATCCTGAGGGCCCATGGAAACACAATAGGATATTATCTCAACAAAAAGAAGACCAACTTGGACTCATGATATAACCAGAGAAGTAGAAATATATGGTGCACCAGATGGAAGCAAGAGACAAAGAATCTACTCAAACTATGTTGCATTAATGAGAAACGTTGTTGATGAAGAACCCACATGTTTGTAAGAAGCTTCAAAGAAGAAGAAATGGATGAAGGCCATGATAGAAGAATACCAATACATGATAAAGAATGATGTTTGGCATATGGTTTCAAGACCAAAGGATAGGTCAATAGTTTCTTCAAGATGGATTTTCAAGACAAAGCCTTCAACAGATGACAGTATTGAAAATTTTAAAGAAAGATTTGTGGCACAATGATTTTCACAAAAACAAGGAATTGATTATGAAGAAACATTTGCACTAGTAGCAATATATACTTATATCATAAATATCCTTGCCTTGGGAGCCAAGATGAAATGGAAGCTACATCAAATGAATGTAAAAACATCCTTCCTAAATGGTGTGATAGAAGAATAAGTATACAATGAACACCCACCAAGATTCGAAACTCATGACAAGGGGACACATGTATGCGAACTAAAGAAATCTCTATATGGGTTAAAAAAAGTACCCAAAGCATGGTATGGAAGAATTGATAGATTTATGATGAACTTGGGCTTTACCAAAAGTAAAGTTGATTGCAACCTTTAGTAGAAAGTTGAAAATTATGGAATCATGATATTACTGTTGTATGCAGATGATCTATTTTTGAAAGGAAAGGAGAATCTCATCAAAAAATGTAAGAAAAAACTTGCGGTGGAATTTGAGATGAAATACCCTCGCACAATTCATTATTTCCTAGGTCTTGAAGTATGGCAGTTTGCATATGAGATTTTTCTAAACAATGGAAAATATAAAATTGATATCCTAAAGAGATGTGGGATGTTGGATTGCAAGGAAATGAACACTCCAATGGTGAAAAACCTGAATCTTCTGAATGGAAATTCTTCAAAAAGAGTAGATGTCACATTATACAAATAGATTATTGGCTCACTGATGTATTTTACAAATACAAGAATAGATATATGTTTTTTTGTGAACACCTTGAGTCATTATATGGTGGAGCTCCGACATGTTCATATAGTTGTAGTAAACCATGTGTTGAGGTACCTAAAAGGTACATTGGATTGTGGCCTCAGATATGTAGCCGACAATGAGTTCAGATTGTACAACTATACTGATTCAAATTGGGCAGGAAGTGTTAAAGATAGTTTGAACACCTCAGCATGTTTGTTTAGTTTGGGATTAGGTGTGATCTCATGGCTTAGCAGAAAGCAAAATAGTGTTTACCTCAGTACAAACGAGGTTGAGTACATTGCAACATGTCCAGCCTATACCAAAGAAGTATGGATTCACAAACTATTGGAAGGATTTCTTGATGCTGAGATAGATGAAACTGTTATTTATTATGACAACAAAATTTTCATCAAGATAACAGAGAACCTGAAGTTTTAAGATAATTCAAAGCATATAGATATTAAATACCACTACATCCAGGATACGGTGTAGAGAGGAGGCATGAATCTCTAGTATGTTCCTATAGAGTAACAAGTTGTTTTTGTGCCGACTAATCCTTTGTCTCATGTAAAGTTTGAACACTTTCGCGACAAGCTTGGTGTAGTCTGAAAGGACCTCCTTGGAAAGAGGGAGTGATGATAATATTATTATTGAGAATGAGATGGTAATGGTATTCTAATAGAGAGAAGGCCAATCGATTTTATGAATATTCTTATAGATATTGATGAGGTGCGACATTTATTTGCGGATGAGTGTATCCTAGCTTTCATTTGTTTAGGATGGTCCTGCAGATAAGAACAAACTCTTGTTGAAAGTGGTCTTAGCACTTGTCGAATAAGGATGGTCCTACAAACAATAGTACTATCATATGGAGATTGGTCCTACATTAATTTGTGGATGAGATCCTGCACTCATTTATGAATGATATTATACTAGTTGAGGATGGTCCCACAAACAAGAACACTCTCTTGTTGAGAGTGGTACTAACACTTGTTGGCTGAGGATGGTCCTATGAATGATTGCACTGAGAGGCACTTTATAGCCCAGTATGGGGAGATCTTGTAATGTTATGTAACGTTATAACATTATATAAAAATCTTAATTATCCTCCAAAATAAATGTCGGCCACAAAAACAACCTATTGTGGGGCAGATGTTGTAATGTTCCTACCTAACAATACAATTAAAAAAAAAAATTTAACTATCGGCAAAAAAAAATGTTGGTTAGAAAAACAACACAATATGGGGGAGATGTTGTAATGTTCCTACTTAACAAAATAAAAAATAAAATAAAAAATTGAATTATCCACAAAAAAATGTTGGTCGTGCACATGGTTTTAAAACCATGTGCAATGCCTCATAAACAACCCATGGTTTTATTGTACATGGTTTAGGAGGATCTTGCAAATGGTTTTAAAACCATGTGCAAGGCCTCCTAAATAACATGGTTTTATTGTACATGGTTTAGGAGGTCATTGCAAATGGTTTGAAGACCATATGCAAGGCCTCATAAACAACCCGTGGTTTTAGGAGGGCCTTGCACATGGTTTTAAAACAATGTCTAGGGGAGATGTTGTAAAGTTATTTCTTAAAAAAATAAAAAAAATAAAAAAATAGTATATGTCGACCATAAATAGTATTAAATATTAATAATAAAAATATTATATGCCCACCTTAAATACAAAGATGTGTCTTTTGGTCTGAATCACATTCAAAAAGTCGATAGTTGAGTGCAATACTTAAGAAGAGGTTTGCACCTCCAAATATTTGATTCCTCTCAGCACTTGATAGAGCCTAGGATTTGGATCTATGTTGGTAGTACTCTCATATGGAGAGTGGTCTTGCATTCATTTGCAGAAGCAATCTTGCATTCATTCACATATGAAAATATCCTAGTTGAGGATGGTCTTGCGAACAATAATACACTCTTGTTGAGAGTGTTCCTAGAACTTGGCGGCTGAGGATTGTCCTACGGACGATAGTACTCTGATATGGATAGTGGTCTTGCATTCACTTGCAGATGAGTTCTTGCATTTAGTTGTAGATAATGATCCAACATATGTTTATATTGTGGGTGTTTTAGCTCATTATGTGTATACTGATGATAGTGCAAGTGATGCTCGAGATGATTCCAAAGATGGTGATGCTCGAGATGATTTCAGAGATGATGATGCTTAAGAAGATGCCAGAGATGATGATGCTTGAGAATATTCCAGAGATGATAATGCTCGAGATGATGCCATAGATGATTATTCTTGAGATGATGTTAGAAATTTCCATGATGATGATGATGATGTTTATGCAATTGTGAAAAAATCCTATGAGATATAGATTCACCATCCATTTCTACAGATGTATTGTTGTAGAATACCTTCCTTGTTAAGAGGGATTGTTAAAGAAATGTAACTGCGGAAGAGATTATATTATGTATTATTATTATTATTACCACTTTCATATATTTTGTTCCTCCAATTAGGGATGTCATTAATGTATTTGATCATGTAACGTCTCGAGGTAAACCTTTCACTGTAAGTCGGGTCAGTAGTACCCACAAAAGTATTATTAAAATTTATTTTTGAGTCTTCCAAGGCAAGTTAGCCTTGGAAGAAAGGAGAAGTTGACCCTGTTGGGTTATTAGGCATCTCAACTTACTAGTATAAATATTATATGTGTGTCCCTCATTTTGACAAGCGGAGAACTCAAAAATTTGTGCTAGAGAGATAAGGAGCGGTCCATCTGGAGGAGAGGAAGCAATCCAATTTTATTCTATGGGTCTTACAATGTACTTGGTTGAATTCTATACAGAGGAAGTTTTGTTGGGTTGTCTTCCCTAGAGAAATATTTGTGTTCTCTTTTGTTATGATACGCTTGTTATTCTTTTATAAATCCTTTTGTTTTGGTATAACAACTTTTAAAATCTTAACCATATGTAATCTGCAAATCTTTGGTCATCACTCACTTTTCCAATGTTGGTTAGGTTGGGATTAGTTTTATTTATTTATTTATGAATTTATTAATTCATTATTAAATTGAGATTATAATTGGATTTTCTTTTTGAGAAATATGTATGGTTTTTGATGTGTTTATAATGTGTGAAAAGATAAACCAAACTTCAAAAATAATCTGTGAATCTTTCAAAGAGATCTCTCTTGATGATGGAATTTATTTAGGGTTCGACACTGTTGAGAAATAATATTTTACCCAACATTTTTGGATTTATATTATTACTGAGAGGGGCGGTGAATCAATAATAGTGAAGATCTATATATTATTTCACTTAAACATATTTTCACCAATTAAAAAATTTTCAGTAACAACAGTAGAAAATACAACAGTGCACACATATTCGACAATAGTTGTATATCTATAAATATATATAAGAATGATTACATAAGTGGGAGAATGTAATTTCTAAACATGAGCACCCACTCATTTTAGGTGTTGACCTGATCCTCAAGTACAATATTCAGGTTGTTGACACCAACTTGCAACAAATCCAATCTTTGTGATCACCAACTCACGAACTTCAGGAATCGACCTGAACATATATTTGCTTGACTGCACAAACTGTGACTTGTTTCAATCAATATTCGAACTGTGGATAACTAGGATCTCTAATTGTGGAAGAACCAACCTCCAAATTATATTCTCTAGCACCGACTAGAGGGAGGCTCCAACCACCTGGGTTTTATCTACTCCAATAGAAAGAATGCTACAACACCCCAATTATATTCACCAACTACAACTAGAAGGAGGCTCCAACCCCCTAGTTTTTATCTTCTCCAATAGAAAGGATGCTACAAAACCCTGATTATATTTTCCAACACCAATTGGAAGGAGGGTACAACCACCTGCTCCTTGACTCGTCTTACCTCCTTGATATGAAATAAGAATGTATTCAATAACTACAAAAAACAAATACCTTATCTCAATGAAATTCTTCACAATCCACAACTATTGTAAATTTATGATCTTTGTATGAATATTTTCATCTCGTTATCTGCATATAAATATATGGGTCTGAACAAACAATTGCCAAAACTTCGATGTGTGATAAGACTACGATTTGCATGACTTATATAGTTCTACGATTTGTGTCTTTATAATAGGCCAAGTTCCTCACTTAGTCACTTCTGTTGTTATGTCTTACACATCCATTTTCATGAGTAATAACATCACAATCCTTCTAAATGGATCACTTATTGTTGTTCATCATCATCTAACTTGTGCACTTCAGCTTTTCTATGTATAAAATATTTTGTGATCAACGAGGCATTGGTACCCCAAAGAATTCTGAATATTTTCTAACCAAATTATCTTAGATTTTCATCTCACAATATTACTTCACCATATCCATATATTTCCTATTTATAATATTCTTGGATAAAAATATGTGTCCACTTGGTGAAGTTCATTATCCTTGAATAATGTCCCACTAGTTTTCATCTTCTTCAAGTTAAGATTTGCATTGCCGTGCTTCTTACCACAATTCATCTTTATGGGATTTGGCACACATATGCCAACTTCCTTGTGGGAATTTTGCACATATATCTCATATAAGTATTCATACCACATACCATTTTATTTTTGGTACTATTACACACAAGTCTATGTTTTGTGTTCTTCATTCATAAGTCTCACACAAATGGTATTTGCGCATATCTTCCATCTTGAATGTTCTTCTTTACGTATTATTATTTGTGCATTTGTGACCAATTACACAGTGTTATATTTGGTCTTATAGGATTTCCACATTCTTCCATATGCATTTCTTCAATCTCATTGTGTGTGAGGAAGTCTTCAGCATTACAACTTGTTCAACAATCTCCTTAACACTCTTCTTTGTATTTTATCATGTTCATCGATCCTTTGAAATCATTTCAACATCTTTGACATAAATTCAATGTTTTGACCAATAACTTTGACATGAATGACAATTATTGTTCAACAACATCCCCCTTTTTCATTGGTGTCAATGTTAATTTATTATAAATCTGTCATAATCTCCCCCTAAAGTTAAGGTCTTCTTTAGTGCATCAAAGGATTCCTTTGTGATCATGCTCTTGATTATTTTGCGTATATTTTTCTCCCATGTTATCATTGTATTTCTATCATTTCTCCCCTTTTCATTGGGATTTATATTTCTCCCCCACTTTGACATGGGACTCACATCCATTTCATAGAAACAAAAAAGTCGTGAGCTCCAATATTTGTGTGCATCATGCACATAAGAATTTTATGCTTGGTGGATAAGGCTCACAAGGTTTTGGCCCTACATTGAAATGTTGCATAAATCATTGCAATGGCTCCCACAATTTTGATTTTGCACTAGAAATGTTGATCTTCTATTGTGGTGGTATGATTTTCACATCCTCCTTTTCATATTTTATGGTGATAAATATTTTTTGTTGTTAATGATGTTTGGAAGGATGCAAATAAGACCATGGGACCCTGGAATTATTTGAAATTACAACATTCAAAAAGTGGAAAGAACATTTGGATCCTTGTAGAGGAGGCAGTGGGATCCAAGAATTCTACTTAGTTAATGTAACTGGGTTGATAATTTTTGACTATAATTAAAGTTGTGCAGTAGAATCATGGTGGACCATTGAGATTTAGCTGGGAATTGAGGATTCCAATTCTAGAAAGCTAGCATGCATATTTGTAGCAGTGTAGTCATTGGTTGACTTCACATATGCTTGGAGTTGGTTTCTTGCTTGAGGACAAGAAATTTTGGGAGGGCAGTACTATAGTGTCCCTCCCATGTGGTCTGCTTAATGATATTATTCTCATATAAACCCTAGTGATTCTATCATAGGAGGGGTTAATTTTGATAAATAATATTGTATGAAACTTTTAAACTTGGGATAAAAATTCTCATGTTTTAAAATTATTATATATTATAATTATATTAATTTTTGTACCTAGTGGATGTTCTAGGTTGCCAAGGTGGGCATATGAATCCTTGTGGACCCAATGATTTGTAATCCTCAATGGAAACCAAGGGAAAATTTAGAAAGATCCATAAAGGAAGAAAAATATAAAAGTAACACAAAAGCATCCAGCCAAAAAAGCATGCAAAAAGCAGGAAAGTGCAGGAAAATCATGTTAGTGAGAAAAGTAGGAAATTTTAGGAAATCAAGGAGGGAATGTTTCCTAAAAAGGGAGAAAGGCATGCCAATGTGAAAAGAAGGAAAAAATGAGGGTGCAACTTCTAAAGGAAGAAAAGCATGTCAGTTGGAAAGGAAAGAAAGCAAGGAAGAGAAAGAAAGCAAGTTTCTATTCAACTCATGAGGATTCATTGGTTGAGGAAAGGTGTCAACATGGAGAGGAAATTATACCTTGAATCCAAATTTGTTATAAAATATTGATAGCATGCCCCTTTCACATATTTTGAAAGCCTGTGTTTTGCATTGAGAAGCTTTGAGCTACTTTGACTTGGGTGATGTGCCCCTAGTCCAATATGGGTGATGTGCCCCTACGATTGAGAGGATAATGGAATTAAAAAATGATCACTAAGTGTAATCAAGTTGAAATTTTTTTCCAACCAATTTCGAAGGCCAAGAAGAAGGAAGACCAAGCGTCTAGTTCGATCCTCTTAGTTTTCCATCCTTCTCTTCTATTATCTCTAATTATGTAAAGAATACAAGTTCTAATACTTGTAATGGTGGATTTCATCCATTAATGGTGTATATTTTCAGGTTTTGGTATCATATCTAGAGGAATGTGAGTCCATTTTCATATCTTGGGAAGTTTGACATCCTAATTCCCAATAATTCCTAGTCTTTCTTCATGTAATTTCCTGAGAAGGATATCACTTGGCTTCCTATGAGAATCTTGTAGACCTACATATATTATATTTGATGTGTTTGTGCATTTATTCATTTATTATAGAGATATAAATCGGTTTGATGGATTTTCATAAATATTTATTCTACCTTGTCTAGGTTTCAATGCAAATTTGACTAGTTTTAAGTTTGACTACACTAGTTAGCATAAACTCAACAAATATCCTTCATTTATGTTCTAAGAGTTTACTAAAATGATGATTATATTTTCCATGACTGAAACTGAGGATTTGTGACCTCCTTTGGGTGTTTGGAAATCCTAGAAGTGGACCCTTTTAAGTAGTCCTAGGGACAAGTTTTGGTTGTGCACCCCCCTAACCTTCCCAAATATGTTATAAACCTAAATAAACTATTTATTATTCTTAATTAACATTATATTAGAGGTATTGAAGTTTCCCTAAGTCAAATATATTCACCACTGGTTTATAGGAAGTGACTAGCAAAGGTTTTTGGTTGCATATGTTGGGGTTCCCAGGAGACTAGAAGTAGACTTCAGCTTCGCTGATGTTCGAAACCTCAATGGTCCTAGTACATTATGCATAGGAAATTGTTCCATCACAATCCTCTTCTTTTCCTTGGTTTGAACATATATCACTGATCCTTTTTTAGTGGATTGATGCAAAATTCCCCTTTGTCTTCATTATTGGTCCGAATATTTGAGAGAAGGTAGTTGATGACCAATTGAACCTAATTGGTTCATTGCAAATTTCTTGTTGTTCGAGCTGTGTTGTCGTTATTTTCATCTTTTGTGCACTCCCAAGCTATCTTCCTTACCCATATCTTATTAACCGACTGAACTATATTGATGTTGTCTACATCTCTAACATGCTCTTGAGACACATTTTTCACCCAAGTCTTCTAGTGCACAATCAACCTCTACTTGTGTGGTAGATATTCTTCCATAAACTTGTTCCATATAGGTATTCTTCATTGTTATGATCTCATGAAACAATGTGAATCCTTATTCCCATATTCATTGCACACATAACATATAATGGTGTGGAAGTGTTTTTCTATATGTCCAACATGATTGCATCCCTAACATTTTACATAACTGAAGCTATTTTAATACCTAAAGGATTTATCATACCTAGGTTTCTTATGTTAGTCATATTTTCTATGAAATTTAACCTATTGGTTAGAACCAAGTTCTCCTTTGTCGCACACACCATCACTTTCCTTTACATATCTAATGCTAATTTTATCTTCTGGAGACCTTTGGTTTGGTATGGCCTCGAGATACCAAAATTTTTCTATTTTTCTGGTCAAACTTATCAAATTCACTTAAATTTTTCCCATCATTAATGTGCGGCTTACCCTTTGTTGTAGTTTATGTCATGGCATGAATACTCCATCGTAGCACGTCCAACTTTCACTGAGTCATTCTTGTATTTGAGTGGAGAAGGGTTAGGCTTCCAAGTCCTCCAACTGTTTCTTACTATAATGGGGATTTCTCCCCTATTACATGCAGATGCACCAACCTTAGATCATTGAGATCATAAGTTATATTTCAATTGAATAAAATAAAACTAAACAACAATAGAAACAATGATAACAAATATTTTTTAGGGTTTTTTACATATATAAACTAACTAATGCATGAAAGAAAATCAAGATACCTTTTTCTTGGAACATGGGTCATCGTAGCCATCCTCGGAAGTGGTTCCACAACTCCATGGGTTAGTTCTCCAGTCTTCTCCACGGACAGTTGTCAAATAGGGGATGGATCCAAAGTGGGTATGGAGAGATCTCAACATGCACCATGGGAAATGGCATGGAAACGAGAATAATGGTAGGAAAGTATGTGGTATGTCTGACAACAAAATGGCACAAAGTAATCACAAGTGAATGGGAATGTGTCTTGTGAGAGCCCTTCACAATGTATTTATAGTATGGTCTTAGGGTTTTTTAACCCATGGTATTTATCTATGGTATTTTGACCCTTTCTCATTTTTTAGGGTCTTTTACCATTTTGGGGAGAAAGTGAGGATAAACAATAGTGAACGCTCACTATCCTTTCATTTATGGGAAGGAATAATGATGTTTTAGACTAGTTTTTATGGAAATACAATTTTGAAGGTCAAAAATAAGGGGAATATGGTAGGAATATGATGTATGTATATGGTTTAGACCATGGAGAGCTAGGTGAACACTTTTTAGTGTTAACAGATTGCCCCTTGATGTGTGAGGCTAGGAGCTCATTGTATGCATGATAGACATCATAGGATCATGGGAATAATGGTGACAACAATGGAGATACTGGAGGGACCCACGGAGAAGTGGAGCTTCCTCGTTCAAACTACAGTGGATTTTGGTTTTTTATTGGTTCTAAAAATTGGATGAGATACATATAATGTGTGACATGTATATGGATGATATGGGCATACACATGCTCAAAATAATGTCAAAAGAATAAATAATGGGATCAAGGATAAAAACATGGGAGTCGATCAATACATATAAAAATGATGATACATAATGGTGGCATCAATGGGAGGATGAATAAAATGTTGATATGAATAACTAATGCATAGAAAGAAAGGAACTCTCATGGAATGCAATATCATCACAACTGATGCTCTGTTGGATCTGAAAGTGTACATAACTAGAGGGACTCAATGAATGAGAGTCAGAATCTATGTGGTACATTATATAACATCAAGTAATGGAGATACATGGAAGCATAACACTAGGATTTCCCGAACACTATCGCCAACGTATCCCGAAAATCACAAGGGACATGAGACTGTATGGGTCCCATAGGTGGAATCACCAATGTGCTAGAGTCAGGTGACAACCGGGGTCTTCGACCAAATAATGAATGAATGAATTCCCTATACGAATCTCAATGGTGTGATGATGTAGCTGAAGTCGATCATGTGAGACACAACCAACCTGAAAGGCTCTAATGATTCCTTTCAATTCATCCAAGGAACTCATCAATAAGGTGGATGAAACTAGGATACAGGGACCTATGGGTCTATCCTCTGGAATAGATGTGCTGGCTTCGACCGAGGGATACCTATAACTAAGCAAGGAAATGATGTTTCCTTGGCTAGAATAATGAGGGGGATAACCAAAGATGTGGAATAGTCAGGGGACTAACACATTGAATGGGGGAATAGGGGCAAGGTAGTACGGGGGACTAAAAATTCCTTTTTTCAGAGTATGATGATAGGGCTGACTTGGCAGCAAATGAAACTAAATTATGGGAGAGGGATCATAACTGTAATAGTGGGAAGATAACTACAAATGGGAAATACTGAGGGAGGTAACTGGACAAGTGGTATCTAGGGGATCCAAGGAAGACTCATGGCATAATACTCTGAATAAAGGAGACCCAATGGGGTGAAGCTTCCATACTATTATATCATATGTTGTGGCACCTAAAGAAACCATTTGGGCCTTCTTCATAGTTTAAGGAGCACAACCAAGGGATAGAAGCAATCTCTATATGACACGATCTTGTGTATTTTTAGCAAGCCCAATAAAGTAAAAGCTCGATGGTGTTTTCATTTTTAGAGAGTCTGAAAACAAGAAGAAGACTCCAGTGTGGTCTCTTTTTCATTAATAGTATCATAAGCTCGAAAAGGGATAAAGGTATATAAAGGAGATCTCTCCCCAACCTTTGGGGGAAGGGAGAATTATTTACCGTTGGTAGTCCAATCAAGATAGAAAAGGTTAAACCTGTTGATGAATATGTAACTTTGGAATGTATTCACTTGTATTTCTTATGTATTGTAACCTGATGTTTATTTCAGGATGTATTTGTAATGTACTTGAGTCATGTCATGCCCCGATGTTCCTATCAGGAGTTTAGATAATGTAAACAAGTCATGTTAAGTTAAGGTGGGTAACCCTCCTATTGTTTAAGGGTTAAAGTCCCCATAGTTTCAGGGGACTAGGATTATTAGAATCTCCTAGAGAGGTTGGCTCTAGTAGGGTTTAGTCATGTCAGGAATTAATATAAATAGAGAGCTAGCCTCTCTATTTAGTACATACTCACTCACACTCAGTTGTAGCGCATAGTTGAGGAAGAGAAAGACATTGGGGCAAGGAATAAAGAGGTTACTGCTATCAAGAGATCATCTTACTGTTTTGGGGGTTTTACTTTTGGTGCTGATTCTATCTCTAAGGAAATTGCGGGGTTTTCTCCATTTATGGTTTCCCCAAGGAAAAAAACTGTGTTCATTGTCTCTTGTGTTTGATTATTGTACTTGTTGTTCTCTCAGTTAAAGATCCTAACATAATGCTAGCTTGATTGATAAAAACTAACATGGTATCAGAGCTAACCTAAGAAGAAGACACTATGCAGCTGCAAAAACTAGGGCTTCCTACTTTGTGGATCTCTCTCCACAAATTTTCAGCAAAAAAAGATTGGAATAACTCTCCTCCCTAGGGTGCATCTTTCTATCGAAGCATAATCCAATTCTGAGGTTTTTCAGTTTTGGACTCGACACTGCTGCTGAAAATTAGGGCTTTTCACAGAAGAGGAATTTTTCAGTGATCCCAGGCTTGGATTGATCTCCTCCCCAAAATCGAAGTTAGGGATCAAATTCAAAGCTTTTAGTTGGATAGAACTCTAGAAAAGCAAAACCCTAATATACTCCTGAACCAGCATTGCAGGAGTTCAGCTCCAAATCCAGATCCGACATCTTGACCTGGTAAGATCTAAATCTTTTGTATTTATGTTTGAGGTTATCAGTTAAGATGTCTCATCATACCAAGCTTGATGAAAAGCTTGAGGGAGCTGATAACTTTCGAGTTTGGAAGTATAGGATCTCCCTGGTCCTAAAAGAAGATGAGTTGGACTCCTATATCAATGAGGAAGTTCCAGTTCCAAAGGGAGATGAGGCTAAGGCCTTATATAAGAAGAAATTGGTTATGGCAAAGAGGATCATTGCTTATTCAATCAAGGATCACCTCATACCATAGGTGTCCTCCCTAAAGACACTTAAGGCTATGTTTGATGCCCTAACCAAATTGTTTGAAGGGAAGAACATACACCGGAATATGACTCTGAGAAATCAACTGAAGAATGTAAAGATCCAGAATGCTGAGACCATCCAGTCTTACTTTACAAGGGTCTCTCAGATCAAGGAACAGTTGGAAGCAGTAGATGAAGAAGTAGAGAATGCAGAGATTGTGATGACCACCTTGAATGGTCTCCCTAGATCATGGGACTCCTTTATTCAAGGGATATGTGCTAGAAAGAAGTTAGTCAAGTTCAGCAGACTGTGGGAAGAATGCTCTCAAGAAGAAGCTCGAATAATAGCTCGAGAAGAGAATATGGGAAGTAAATATCAAGCTCTCACAATACACTCCAAGAAAACCAAAAGAAGTTCTCATCACTCCAGAGGTAAGAATTTCTCTAAAAATAACTCTAGAAAAGACATGTCTAGAATCAGATGTTATACATGTGATGAACCAGGACACTTTGCAAGGGATTATCCTAAAAGACAGAATAAGAAAAAGAGCAACAAGAGAAGACATCATGCTCATGCTGTAGAGGATGATGAACCATCCAAGAAGAGAACTAGATATGAAAGTGAAGACTCTTCTAGTGAAGAAGAATATGTCTTGATTTCTGCTCTCACGAGAAACATCACACATGGAAGAAATGATTGGCTTATAGACAGTGGGGCTTCCAAACATATGACAAGATTCAAAGAGTCCTTTGTAAAACTTTCAGAACATGAATCACCTCACAAGGTGAATCTTGGAGATGGCTACCAATATCCAATAAAAGGTAGTGGGGAATCCTCCTATAAACTAGACTCTGGAAAGTCTATGAATATGCAAGATGTATTGTTTGTACCAGGTCTCAAGAAGAACCTTCTCTCCATATATACATTAGATGCAAAAGGAATGAGGGTTACATTTATAGATGGTCAAGTCATAATGTGGACAAAGGAAAGACTATCAATGATGCGGTAGTGATTGGAGAACAAGAAGGAGGCTTGCACAAATTAAAGGGACATCCAGAACAAGCCTTGGTCCATGACATAGTATAGCCAAATGAGCTTTAAAATAGAAGGCTTGCGCATGTACATTACAAAGCACTACCACTGGCAAGCAATGCTGTTGAAGGTCTTCCAGAAATTCAAGCAAAACATGATGGGGTCTGTAAAGGATGTGCGAAAGGAAAGAATACAAAGAAGACATTTTCAAGTAGAGAAAGCAAAGCAAAATGAATCTTGGAAATCATCCACTCCGATGTATGCGGTCCTATGTCATCAAGCTCACTAAGTGGGTATGCATATTATGTGTCTTTTATTGATGACTTTTCTAGGAAGACATGGATTTACTTCATGAAGAACAAAGATGAAGTATTCAACAAGTTCAAGGAATTCAAAGCCTTGATTGAGAGTCACACTGAAATGAACATCAAGACCTNGTGGAGAATTCACTTCGAATGAATTCAAAGAGCTATGTAAAGAATCAGGGATTAAGAGGGAGTTGTCCACTCCTTATAATCCACAACAGAATGGGATTGAAGAAAGGAAGAATAGAACTATCATGGAAGCTGCAAGAGCAATTCTTCATGATCAATATCTTCCTATGCATCATTGGGCGGAAGATGTCAGAACATCGGTGTATGTACAGAACTGTACTCCACACAGAGAACTAGAGAACAAGACTCTTGAGGAAGTATTCTCCGAAAAGAAACTAGAATTCATCCATCTCAGAATATTCAGCTATCCAGTTTACATATATATTCCAAAAGAGAAGAGGACTAAATTAGATCCTTCAGGAAAGAAGGGTATATTTGTGGGATATTCTGAAAGCTCGAAGGCTTACAAAATATACTTCCGAGGATTCAAGAAAATTGACATCAGTAGGGATGTGACATTTGATGAAGACACAGCTTACATCAAATCCAGAAAGAGACCTGTTGAAGTTCTTGAAGAATCAGAAGCACTTAGAATTCATGATACAACCATGAATGAAGAAAATCAAGAAGAATTTCGAGAATTTGAAGAACCACAAAGACTTGTAGATCCACCTCCAGAAAAGAATCCTCATAAGAGGAAACCTACTTGGGTGCGAGAAGTTATCCAAGGTGCAGAAAGATATGGGGCTTCAGAAGAGAATCATAGAGAAAGAAAGAGGACTAGATCCTGCTCCGGTTATGTAGAATTTCTATGTGATTTCATTGATAAAGAACCTTCCAATTATGAAGAAGCGGCAGAATGAAAAGAATGGAAGGATGCTATGATCGAAGAGTATCAATCGATAATGAAGAATGATGTTTGGGATGTTGTCCCAAGACGAGAAGGGAAGTCAGTTGTAACTTCCAAATGGATCTACAAGATCAAGCATGTTGCAGATGGTAGCATAGAGAAATATAAGGAAAGATTTGTTGCTCGAGGTTTCTCCTAGAAAGAAGGAATAGACTATGAAGAAACCTTTTCACCTGTAGCCAGATACACTTCCATTAGATCAGTACTTGCTCTAGCTGCAATGAAGAAATGGAAGATACACCAAATGGATGTCAAGACTGCTTTCTTGAATGGTGTAGTGGAAGAGGAAGTGTATGTAGCACAGCCACTCGGTTTCGAGACACATGACAAGGAGTCTCATGTGTGCATATCGAAGAAAGCCCTGTACATTTTGAAATAGGCACCCAGGACATGGTACAACAGAATTGAAAGATTTCTATCCAGTTTGGGCTTTACCAAGAGTAAAGCAGATTCCAACCTTTACTACAAGGTTGAAGATGCAAACCCAGTGATGCTCCTACTGTATGTAGATGATCTGTTTGTGACAGGTATGGATGGGTTTATTACTGATATGAAGAGAAATCTTGCTGCCGAGTTTGAAATGAAGGACTTTGGTATGATGCATTATTTTCTAGGTATCATTGGAGGTGTGGCAGAGTGCGGATGGAATCTCCCTTGGACAAGAGAAGTATGCAATAGAGATCTTGAAGAGGTTTGGGATGATGGAATGCAAGGCCATAGCCACACCTATGGCATCAAACATGAAGCTATTGAGTGATGCTTCATCAGAAGCTGTTGATGCCACGATGTATCGTCAGATGATTGGGTCCTTGATGTACCTGATGAACACGAGACCAGATATTTGCTTTGCCATGAACACCTTGAGACAGTTCCTGACATATCCAAGACATGTTCACTTGATTGTTGCAAAGCATATTCTGAGGTACCTGAGGGGTACAATTGATTATGGACTCAAGTATGAGGCGAATCAGAAGATTAACCTAGAGGGTTAATTTAATGTAATTTGTATGATCCTCTTTTGAGATGAAGTTAATAGTTCTTTATTTTTTAACAAATCTTAAGGTGAGCTTATGGGGACATTTTCCTAGTGTTTGGAAAATTCATTGAATGAAAGATGTTGCTCTAATTTGGAAAAGAATTTAATGTTGTTTGTATATCCTGTATGCCCATTATGTTGGTGAATTAAGGGATATGTTTGTGGGTAAACACTCTTAAACTAATTTATATGTAGTGTTGTTCAATAAGAAAAGAATCTTGGTTATTCTTGATATGTTTTGTGGTAGTTGGTAGTATATTTGTTGATTGTTTGTTAAATTTCTTGAGAGAATTATAGTCTTCTATATTAATTTTGTACAAGTAGGGGATCTACTATTACCTTTAATCAGTCTTTACAATCAATTTGTTAATATTGTTAATGAGGTATAAATTTTTGTAGAGTATTGAAAAATCACTCTTGAGCATATCATATCAATCGTTCTAATGATATCTAAATGAAATTTCCTTTGAACCAATTTGTTTGAATCCCACAATGCCAAAAATAATTGATATTTCCTTGTTATGTTCACTAATTTTGTTAAACAATTGTTGGAATTGCACCTACAACCTATTTTCTATTGGATTGAATACTAGTATAAGATGTGGCTTATGTGTTGTACATTCAAATGTAATAGGGACTAAATTATTTTGATTGAATTGTTGAGAATTCTATTTCCAACTCAATGTCCCCCAATATGCAGGAGTTAACACATTAATCTCCCCATAACATGTATTTATTGCCTACATTCATTCCTTGGTTTACTTAGTATAATTGCATAAAAAACACAGAACAATGCATAATAATGAAAATATAGTACACACTTTATTTTTATGATAGTAGTGATGACAATTGGGAATACTTGAATCCTTTCTTGCTTGCATCATGTAAATAAGTGGAGGAATGGTTGCATGAGTGCTATGTAGGCACATTTGAAAGGTGGAGTAAACATCCAACTATCTACTTTTTCAAACATATATCCACAACAATCTATAAGTATATTTATGTTTTGAGCATAGTTGTATCGAGCAGGCATAGGGTGTGCTATTCCTTTCGGCTCAAAATTGTAGAGTGTGTTTTCATTATGGCATCACATAGTTTCCTCATTCAGTCAATAATAGATTTGGAGTGTTGGATTGAACTTTTTAAACAAAGTTACGTAAATTTAATTGGCATTGCAAATCCAACAAACCTAACATTGAAACAAAATCTAGAATAGAACCCATTCATGCTTGTTGGAGAATAGAAAACAAAGAATCATGATCTTAGTGCAATTGAGCTTGAAAATACATTATATTTTGAATCCACATATTATCTATGTTGATGAGATAGACAGACCATAGGGATACTACT
Source organism: Pseudotsuga menziesii (assembly GCA_001517045.1). NCBI lineage: Eukaryota > Viridiplantae > Streptophyta > Pinopsida > Pinales > Pinaceae > Pseudotsuga > Pseudotsuga menziesii. The sequence continues at coordinate 1,334,963 of LPNX010975661.1, read as the reverse complement.
CATTGATCATAAATATGGTTTGTGATAATGCTAGTGTTGGTAGGTTCCCTTTATCTTCAATTATCATGGACATAGCCTTAGCTAATTGCAATTTCTTCCCATATTCATCTTATATCAATCAAAATCCTTATCATGCTAGGGTGTAAGTAAACCATAACCCCTCATTCATGTTATGTCATTGGTGAATGATTTGGTGATGAAATGGTATTTTATGGCCTTGGAATTTGTTGTATTTCATGATGTTTGCATCCTTTAGAACAATGCTAGGTCTATTAACAACATCACCCTACCTTTGACCGCTACGGAAGCCAACTATTAGGTTGGTATATAATTAGTTATGTCGACCATTATTAGCTTTCAAGATTGCTTCAAAGGTGTTTACATCATTGTAATACCCCCAATGTGCTCCCCTAACGTGTATGTAAGAAAGGGACATTGAAGGTTGGGGGGATAGGTCCTTGCATTCATAATTCTCTTAAATAGATAAAAACAGACAACATTTTATTGTTGGGGAGGAGGCCAAGTATATGGGGGGGAAGGATTCCACGAGAGGGAGAAGGTTATGGGATTACGGAAATTGTGGTTCAAGTCATCCCGTGGGACCTAAGCCACAATTATACCTTATGTTTGAGATCATATGTTCTTGAGTTTTATGTCTAAGCCTTGTGTATGTGATAATTAATCTTCTTCGGCTTAATTAGGCCTAAGAACCTATTGGATTAAGCCATGTCAATGTCATATGATTTGTGCTTTTGGGATAATATGATCTTAGGGTCAACACATGGGAAGTTGCTACTCTAAGTTGTTATGTTGAACATTTTCTTTTTTTCTGTGTTGTTGCTACACCAACTATGTTGCAACACTACTACCTGGGTTGTGTTGCTAGCCCTATATTGTGGAAAAATGTTATTTTGTTAAGATTCTCAAGATTAATCAAGCTAGGATTATGACCTATGTTATATCTATTTCGCAGTTATTAAACGCATGAAAATGAGATTATGTGTAATAAATAAGCTTAAGTACTAATCTTCTTGTTTTAGTTGATTGACTGAATCAGCTAGGCATTGTTTATATTGATAATAAGCTCGTAATTAATTATGTTGTAAGACAAGGTGAATATTACCTTAATATAATTACTTAGAGTTCCTTTTAATTAATATCTTATGCTTAATTAAGATGTATTAGCTAAGAAAAATATCAATTATTAAATAAAGTAATCATTATACTTTAATTCAAGTAAATTAAGATTAGTCAACAGGAAAATTGGTGGCATGTGCTTTACATGGCTTCCTTTGGGTACCACATGGTTAGAGGGAGGAATGCAACTAAAATATGGGAAACTATTAGTGAAGCGATTTATTCATTCACGGAGGAGTATGGGGTTGATGCTTTTGTAGTTTCTCTGCAAATAGAGGGGATTACCAGTAATTAAAGAACACCCAAGTGAATAGATATTGGATAGAGGGTTATACAATATGGTACCACTGTTCTAGTGTATAGTTTTCATTGTTATAACTGTGGATATTCCCTTGGCTAAGCCTTTGAAACTCTTGCAAAATTTGTTGATGAGCACTATATGGGAATCAGATAGCCTCAAGTACTATATAGCAGTGAAAGGGGTCCATTCCCTTGTACATAGTGGATTGAGAGAGAAGAGTTGGATATCCTAGTGGAACCATGGCCTCAACACAGGGTGACTACTTTTGTGAGAGGTAATTGGCATAGAGAGAACCCTATGGGTAGGTGGAAAGGCCTTCTCCAACAATCAGTTGGTCATTTAAGGAAGATAAGTTTCTTATTCTCGTTAGTTTTTCTCTATGAATAAATTCTTGTTCATATTGTTATTATCCATATTATTTTGAATATACATGATACCCCTATTAAATTAATTAAAATTTGTTGACAAACCTATAAGGAGAATTCCTAGTAATTTTCTTCATGTATCCTTAGTGAAAATCATGACAACCCAGAACCCTATGTCACAATGGTCACTATGGGAATTGGAGCTGTGACAACCATGCTTGGGGGTGCTTCAATTTATGTAAGGTGCATGGTGTATAGATGAATTTTAGTTATTTCATGAGGGCATACGCATTAGAGTGTCTTGCTCTTTGATTGCATGACTTTGTATGGTTTCTTATGTGGCATTCTTCCTTGAAGCATTAGAGGTATAAAAATTTGGAAACTTTTTTATGCAACATAAACACAAAGGTTGGTTTCTTACATAGGAGGAAAACTTTCCTTAGAGGAGGAGAATTGGGAATCCTAGAAGACTACATTGAGCTCTAAATTTCATGGAGACACTTGGTTAGTTGCTTGGAGTCTTGTTCTTGACTTGAGGACACTTGAGTTGAGAGACTAATCATGTAGGTGGGGTGGACCTAGAGGAGCGCATGGCTTAGGAGGAGCATTGGAGCTTTGAAGTGTAGAGGATGTGGAACATTGGAAAAATATGGTGGAGCTATCATGCCTTGTAACCTTACTTGTTGGACATATTCATCTTGGATCTTGACATGTGTCACTTGTAGAGGAAGTGCTCCACATGTGAGCCTATCTATATTTATAGATTTAGTTTTCTTGTAGTGTACTAGGTCCACTTTATATCATTGGCATAATTTTCCCCTGATATAAATGGAGGAAGGAGAGAGTCTTTTCATTCAATTCATTCACATGCTTGTTATAGAGGTGAGGAGAGGAGAGCATTGCTCTCATACTTGTCATTGTATTCTCTCTCTTTATCTTAGAGTGTTAGGGTCTTGGAGAAATTCAAGTTAAATTCTAGGGTTAGGATTTCACCCTCGGGAAACAAAGAAGATAAGGTTTGTGATAAACTCTAAAGGTTAAAAGTAGCATTTTATCTTGCAGCTCTTGTGAGAAAAGAAGACTCTTGTTTTGAAAACCCTATTGCTACTTGTTATGCTTGTTGAGGAGGAGATGCTATGTTTTGCATATGTTAAGGATAACTTATCAGTGATGATTCTAGCTTATTGAGGATCCTTGGAGGAGTGTCCTGCTTTGGTTAGAAGTGATTCCTAGCTAGGAGTTGGTCGCTAGGATTTTCATGTTTTCCCTACCTAGGGTTTGGAGAGATTGAGATTGTATTGACTTGTGATAATATTTTAGTGTGTGTATGATCTTCATATCTTATATATTAATGAAGTGTTTGAACTATCCAATTAATGTATGATTTTAGATTTGCTTTTCAGCGTGTGTTGTCTTATTGATTGGGTAAATTCCAACAATTTTTGTTTGTGTTGGTATAACATAACATAGGGATGAAATTGTTAAAATATTTAACATATATATTAAAGATAAGAGAGAATATTTACTCATGTAATATGTTATAATAAAAAATTTCATATTTTTTATATGCATGAAAAGTGTGGCTTGAGCATTGTAATTTATTGGCTTTGAAGTACACTTGTCTAGTATTGTTTCTCTTTAGTTACCTAGTGATATGGACTAAAGTGAAGTGGATTTTTTTCTATTCATTGTTGTAATTAAATATTTTATACCATCCCTAAATTTGAAATCTCTCAAGGATTAGATCCAGAAAATAATTAGTGTGGCAAAAAATTTGAATTTGCAATAGAAGTCCTAAATATAAATTTCTACAACCACAAGGTTGGAAATCCCCAGTTTTCTCTCAACAGATCCCTTGATTCATCTAGGTACTCATGAACTTAATAATTGAGGGAGTCGAAATATATGAAGTAACACAAGTGCTAACTTATTTTAGAATTTTTTCTATGGATGTGCATCCACATTGTACCTTTAATTATGGTTAGTTTTTTCTTTAATTTGACACGCTTGTGTGTTTCTTGATATTTGGTCTTCCACACTTGTAGGATTTGTTGAGTGTGGGTGAACTCAAAACTTGCATCCTGCAAGGATTCAAAGGCCTCAAACATTGGTCATTCCTCTTCAAGTCCTTTTTATTCTTGTCTACTAATACTCCCAACTTGCTTACCTCAACATAGGCCTTTGAGTGCTTATTCCTCCATTCCTCCAAACTTTTCATTGATTCCACTATATTCCACTTTAAATTGAAGAAGGTCAAATACATGATAGGATTTATTCCAATTATTTCTATCATGAAGGATATGACCTTGAAGTCTTGCCTCTGTACATGGGCCTTATCTAGCTATTATTTCATTGCCTTATGATCTTGCTAAGCCTCTCCCAATATACTTTCTTTCTGAAATAATAAGTGATTCTTAATATTCAATTGGACATTCTCATTATTTAGGAAAGCAACATCCTCTTCTAGATTCTACTTCTTAATACTCTTTTTTTGTACGAGGAGAAGAGAGAGATAGTTGTTGGAAATCTGTAGGGTTTCTATCTCTAGTTGTTTTATTCCAGGAGGACGATGTCGTGTTTTGTTGCTTGTGAATCACGTTCTATTTCTTCTAGCATGTGTTCAAGAATCTTCTTTTCCACTTCCTTGGAATTCAACATGATTTTCAAGAACTTCATCTCCATTGACGATGTGTCCACCTTTTTCTTCAACTTTTTATTTTATCTCGTGGACTTCAAGTACTTGCCATAAATAATGAAGTTCTAGTCTTTGATAATTTAAAATTGTCCTTCAGAAGGAGCTCATTGACACGCATTTTGACTTGGGATTCTATCCAATATTGAGGATGCATTTCAAAATAAAGTTTGGCTACAGTGAGATCTTGGGTGATCATGGTAAAAGTCACAATGATGGGATCGTGTTATAGGATTAGTTGGGGACCAACTAGGGTGTTATTTGTTGGAGGAGCACTCACTTGGATATTGTAGATCTTTTTCCTCTCCCTTTATTCTTTAATTAGGGAAAGTGGATCAATAGACAAAATATATTTAACAACATCGAATAGATATAGTTGAGTGTCAATTTTTTCATAGAATCAACACGAGATGTGTTGTTGGTCACTAATGAGGGACATGGAGAGTATGTTGAATTGGTTGGTGTGGGTTGAGGTATTTGAGTGAGTAGTTATAGATGGGGACCTTGGTACCAAAGGTAATTTAGTGTTTCTAGGGTCATATTAAATTCCTCTTCATGCTCCCTTGTTTTTCTCTTCTTGTGTCCAAGTCTCTCCTCATATTCATCCCCCTCATCCCTCTTCTTGTCCTTCTTATTATTCACATCCTTCTCCTTATCTTGGTTCTTGTCCATGTCATCATAATCATCATCAAAATTAACCCCATCCCATCCAACATAAAGTTACGAAGCCCTACTAGCTTGTCTAATAAACTTGTTATTTTTTGTAATTCCCTAATTATATAAACATTAAAATAATAAAAATAACAAGAAAATTATATAACCAACTACAACTCTAACGCACATAATGATATATAAAATGTTAATGGTGTGTGTGTGTGTGTTTATATATAATATATGTGATAATATAACACTAATGTTACGTATTATTGCCTGTGGGGCATAGAACAGTTGGTGAATGGGTGTTATGTTAAGGATCTCCTTGCATAAGGTCACTGGATTGAATCCCCAATCTTACCCATGTGCCATGGTTCAGGCCCTTTGGATGCATCTAGGGGTATAGTGGTAGAGATATTGGATCCTTGAGCCCCGTGTCACGTGAGTACCATGCCAACCTCTAGTTGGAAATTCCCCTAGTACAAAACAAATTCTTACATATTATTAAATATAACATTAAGTTATGTATTTAATTAAAAAACATGGAATTAATAGGAAGAGACACGTGGAGGGGGAGGGAATACTACCCATCATGGATGAGAAGTGGAGTCATCCATGCAAGGAGGGGGTGGGGAAAGTAGAAGAGAATTTTTCACGGGAGAAGGGGTTTCTTGGTTTTTACCTGGGGGGATTACATTGTGGGGATTTTGGGGATTTTACCCTATTGTGGTTTTACTATTGAGGGATTTACAATGTCGTGGATTTATGTTGTCAGGGGATTTGTTGGCTTAGATTCCTATTTGAGTGCTCATGGGTCTCTAAGTTGTATCTAGGGGAAGTTGGTTGGGTGGAGAGTGGTACTAACTATCTCAATTGGGAAAAGGAACCGAAGAGATTGCAAGATACTTTAGGGAAGTATGCTTCATTTGCATAGGTAAGTGTTTCTTGTTCCTCTGATATTCAAAAGGCGGTAATAAGTAAGTAGTTGTATTAATATTTTCTTAAATTGTTTGTGTTTAATATATACTAGGATTGGTAGTAAATCGGTCTTACCATAATAAAATGATATTTTATTTATGTATTTGTTGAAATGTTTAGAACCCTATGGTTGTAGTAAATTTGTTTTTTTATCTTGAATAAATTCTCTACCAAAATCCCCAATAGGTCATTTTAGTGTTGAGGAGGTGGGGAGTTGCATTGCAACTCCCCCCTACATTAGTTAAAACCAATAAGGATAGAGTGTTGAAAGAAGCAATGTCCTTTCCCAATTATATCATTAACTTAGAAAAATTAATTAATTCTCTCATGGGAAGGATAGAAGGTGGATTACGTCTATCTTAACAATAGTAGGGGTTCTCTATCTAGTGCATGGTCCTATATATTAAGGCCTCTTTTATGTGTTGGTTATCTTCTCAAAACCTTGATCATATTTTCCTAGGCTCCTTATTCCTTTGAATCCCATGGTAGTGACCATCTTGTAACCATTTACATAATTTAAGTTGTCTTCATTCATGCTCAGTTTCTCCTTCCAAGACAACACATACTTGGGCATCTATGGTTTAGTTTCTTCCTATTGTGTAAATAGGACCATCCACAACTCATTCTCAACCTTTTCATCCTCATTCTACTCACCAAAAATATTTTAGAATTCATTATCTTTGGGAATCATGTCATACAATGTCCTTTCTTTCTTCAGAGAGGTCTTGATTGCCTACTAGACACCTCTTTTGTGCTTGTCAAAATTGTCATCAACCACCTCAACTCTTTGGTATTGAGGTACATCTGCAAAATTGGTATTGCCTACCACTTGGCTCTAATCACCTTCTGTATAATTTAGATTCAAAGGTCATGATCTCATGTTTTTAGAACCAAGATCCCATGTTTTCCAATCTTTTTGTATATGGCTTGCTCTCCTATTTTTTGGGCCCCATAATTTTGATTCCCAACCTAGCTTTAGGTATGACAACATGAGGTCATACTTCCACACTATACCCAAGGGAAGTTTAATGTGGTCTAGAATCTTGGTAGCAACTTGATTTACCTTGGGATGAGTGAAGGACAAAAACCCTAGGGAAATAGAGAAAGAAACATAACCTTCAAGCTTCTTATACCCCAAGAAGTATTTTGGATCTACTTGGGATATCTAATTGATATACTCTAAAACAAAAATCTTGGGGTTGACATCATGGGAACCTATAGAGAGCAAGGTCAAATCCGTAAATTTTTATCATGGTTTATTCTTCTCCAATGAACCACTCTCATTTTATTACCTTTATTCTTAGTTGTAAGTATAGCCTTCTTTAATTTGGCATTCTCTCGGAAAACTTGTCATTAATAACAAAATATCCATATATGTGAATTTATTTACGAAACCACAAACCCTTTCATATTTGGATCCACCTTGACCAAAGTCAATCAATCAATTCATTGATTGCTTCCTCCATTCTCATTTACCTTCTCCAATCCCAAACATACAAAGGAATCTAATTGGTAGAAAATGTACAAGTTAACAAGGTAGGAAAGGAACTAGAACATATTAAATTTTCCAACCATTCCAATATGGAATTAGAGATAGTTGAAACATAAAAAAAGGATGGGATTTTTCTTATTGGACTATGGAAAAGGTCTTGAATGTATAGCATGGGATCATCCATAGTTTGATTGTCTTCACACCCAATGTGGAGGAAAAGTTTGAAATCGATTCCTAGAACCATTTTGAGAAGTCCTTGGTTTTGTAGGGAGGGGCCTTGTTAGGAAAGGGAAGGGTTTTTTAGCCATATATTTTCAATCAAAGAAACCCTTTGACTTTGTTGGCATTAAAATACCAATTCCTTTGGGTTTATAGGAATATGTTCATTATATTGTACCCATCTTGGTTCCTAGTATAGAACATATAGCTTCAAGGGTGACAAGGAAATGATGTGGGACTTGTCTGTGGACATGACACAGGCTATAGTATGGTACTAATTCTATGGATAGATAGGCACAAAATTGAGGAAAGGGAAAACCTTTGGGATGAAATGCCACACTAATTCAAATAACCAATGCAAAGTGACTTCAGCGTTGTTCGCAAACCAATTGAAGGTCAACTTCGTGAGTTTTTTGGAAAAGAAAAACTGTAATGCAAGGTTGACTATCTAGATATAATTGTCTAGAAAATAAGGAAATTTATAAGAGGATGTGTCACTTAAGTCAAAGAGACAAATAGAGGACCAAGTGGATGAGACTTTTGACTTAGATGTGGAAGTTTTGGTTCTCATCATACTTTCTAATTTTCCTCTCAAAGACTAAAACTTCAAATAGATGGGAAATATGTGACTTACCCAACCAAAAGAGGAGACCCAATTATTAGTTTAAGTTGTTGATTTGAATGTTGTTGGAAAGCAATAGTTTCCATGATTGAATCACAAGATACTAAGAAACTTTCTCTTTTTTCTAGAGCTCATAATTTCCTTAGGAATTTCTTCATATGATAAGTACAAAGGCCTCTTTAGTGTGCTTTGATTTTGAAAATCCCAATATCCTATGCCATTTAAGATGAGATATCCGTATTAAATGAATGAATAGTATAAGAGACATCAATTGTCAAAAAGGACCAACCACATGGCACTGGTTTATTTTCCATCCTCATTGGTCCTCACTTATTCCTTCAATGTTGCAATCTTATTAACTAGGAGGAGCATCCCATGTTGATGGATTATGGACCACTAATGTATTATGTTGAGGATGATCTTGGTCATTTGTGGCACTCAAGGATACCTTCCTTTAGAAGCCAAACTATTTTTTTGATTGAATATATACCCTTTATTGGACCCAATAGAAGGAGATGTGGGTCATTCATAATACTTTAGGTACCCCCTTGCCTTGACCCACTTGATCTTGTGCAAACAATTTTTGGTTGTAGATCAAATTTCTTTGGGGTGATTTGAGCCATGTGTGGTAATTTGAGGTCCCCTTTTCTCCCTTTCCCAAAACTTGCACAAGTGCCTCCTAGTCATTGATATAATCCTTACCAAAAGGATCTACACCATTCATGGGATCCCACACCAACAAGGTATGTGCATGCCATACCCATGGGTAGTTTTTTTTTTCATATATTTTGTTTCATCCTTGCTTTTGATCTCTGCATAGATCGCAAAGGTTCCCATTATGTAGCTTTTATTCAAAAAACTCCTTAGGCTTTGAAAAATTGGGAAATTACATAAGCACTTTGAGGCAAGAGTATAGATCTTAAGAGTTCTTAAAGATTGTAGTACCTAAGAGGGATTTTACAAGCACCTTTTGTTGAAGACACTAATCTTTTATTCAACCTAAAGGAATGGAAATGTGATCAAGGGAATCCTTGGTGCATCCTAAGGTTTATAAAGGGGGGAAATGGTGTGGGTATCCCCATGGGTCAATATGGGGTCCTTCCATAGTTCAACAATCAAAATTGCATTTTTGGTATTAACTATGTAGAGTAAGGCATTCAACATGACCCATCTCCCATGTGAATTAATCATGTTGACCAACTTCTCATGAGCTTGAATAGTACACTTAGCACTCATTGCATCATTGGATGTTCAAAGGGTGAAGACTCAGTGGACTGAAACTAGTGAAATGTATCACCTACCATCAATCATCACCTCCAATACTTGCATTTTATAACCAATGCTTCCTAGGGAGGTCACCCATTCCAATACTCCTCTATCTTAAGTCCACTTAATGAGTATAACATTCATTTTAGATACATGTATATGAATTAAATATACACAAAAATACACAACGTACCACACACACACACGTGTGTGTGTTCCATCCGTATTGATGGGGGTTGGCATCAATACATCAATAGTATCATCTAATTCCATCATTAAGTAGCTCAAAGAAAGCATCCAAGTCCAAAACATAATTGCGCCATATCTCAAACAAGGTCACATAATAGTCTAAAATAGGAAGCATGACATTTTGCATCATAGAGAGGGATTCAAGGATGTAAAATCATCACATGCAATAATTCCCTTACAAATGGTTCATCTTGACCTATGTAGACCAATGGACAAGCTCTCTCTTTAATGTGTGAAATATATACCAACTTGCATTGATTATTACAGATCTTTATCTTGAAGCAAACAAGTTCAAGCCTTATATAAGTCTCACAGCTTTAAATCCTTGGTTAAGAATCAATGTAGTTAAACTATTAAGACTAGATAATCATTTGAAACAATGGAGAATATATTAATGATGTCTCTAATAATATTTGCACCGCACCCAATCTAGCAGTACTTTCCAACAAACAATCTACTTTACACCCCTCAACAAAATGGTGTTGCTAAAAGGAAGAACCAAACCCTTGTTAAGATGGTTAAGTGCGTGCTTCATAGTAAATGGCTTGATTTCTTTTGTGCGCTAAAGCAGTTTCATTTAAAAATTGTATTCTTAATAGTTATCTTACTAGGATTGTGAATGTGACTCTCAAAGAATCCTAGAGTGGTAGGAAGTTAATTGTGTTATATTTTCACAAGATTATAGTAGTATATCTTAATTGCATTTACCAATAGCATCACTAGAAGAAAGACAAAGCACAAAACAATAACACAAGAACTTTTATCCTGGGAAACCCAAATGGGAGAAAACCCAGCAACCTTCGTATAGAGATTATAATTCTGAGAACATTGTACAAGGAAGAGAGAGAAAAGATCGAAGTACTTTCTACAGATAGAAACCCCAAAAACAATATTATCCTTCAGCAGGTGCGAACTTCTATCTCCCAGTGATGTGAATTTTACTTGAGTGATTGTGTGTTATAATGAGGAGGGGAGCCTCCCATTTATACTGATTTTTCAAGTGGAAATTCACTGGAGCCAACTTCTCTAGGGGATCAATAAAACATATTTTAATAATTTATTTTTATCTTTTCTTTTGCTTGATTTTCACACCAAGGTTCACATGGTTCTTTCTAGGGTTTACATGATTGATTACATCAAGTTCAACTCCCGCAAGAGGTACAATAATAAGTACAATAATAATAGCTTTCAAAGTTGCACAAAATCCAACACTCCCTCTCAACAAGGAGGGTATTCTTCGGTATTCATTAGCATCACAAACATTTGGGTTTCATCTATACAGCTATATTGTCTCCATCCTCTATATACATATTGAAGGTTGTCTTTGAGAAGTGTCATTGTGAATTAGTTCTACCAAGATGTATAAGAGAATATCTTCTATTACCTATCTGTCTCTACTGCTGATGGGATCCTCCCATACCTGGATTGAGATCCTGGATGAGAAATTGTGCATGACCACCTACTGCATGTCCATCTCATCTGCTGATGGGATACTCCCATACCTGGCTAAGAACCTGAACTAGTAGAGTTACTTGTGCAATCACACTGCCATCTACTACCTGCTCGACTCATCTACCGATGGAATTTATCCCATTGCTGGCTAAGCACCTGGACGAGCAGAGGAACGTATGTGAACCCAACCATCTACTACATCTTAGTCTCATCTGACGATGGGATTTCTCCCATACTTGACTGAGAATCTGAATGAGCAGAGGAATCTATGCAATCACACGACCATTTACTACCTATTCGACTCATATTCCGGTGGGTTTTCTACCATACTTAGCTGAGCACCTAGACGAGTAGAGGTACTTGTGTGAACCCGACCATCTATTACCTGTCAATCTCATCTTCCGATGAGGTTTCTCCCATACTTGGATGATAATCTAAAGGAGTAGAGGCACCTGGGAAAAATCATAGTAAATATCTCTCAGTCATATCTCCCTCTCAAGGAGGGATGCTTTCTCCTTTACTCCAAGTCTTCCACGAAAGTATTCAAACTTTACCCTGGGAAGAGGCTTGGTGAGGATATTTGCAATCTAGTCATCTATTGGAATATTGTAACTTGACCGCACCTTTCTGCACCATATAATGTATGAAGTGTTATTGAATCTCTATATGCTTCGACTTGTCGCTAAATACAGGATTCACTAACATTTGCACACAACTCTAGTTATCACAGTGAATCATGGTTGGCTCTGGAATCTAGCCAAAAAAAACATGTAAGAAGTTTATGAATCATTCCAAACTGCTTCTCGGGTTGTTGTGCTAGCATCCATATACTCGTCCTCTGCAGTACTGAGAGCTACTAAGTTTTTCTTTCTACTGCACCATGAAATTACTGTAGAACAAAAACTGAAACAACATCCTAAAGTACTCTTCCTATCTGCAGTGCATTCGACCCAATATGAGTATGTAAACTCTTTCAATCTTAAGTCACATTCTGAATCATATCGTAGTCCATATCCCACAGTTCCACAGAAGTATCTGAGCACATGTTTTGAAGCAGTCCAGTGAATCTGCCTTGGTTCAAACATGAGTTGACTGAGGGCATTTACAATGAAACCAATTTATGGTCTGGTGTTCATCAGATACATCGAGGAACCAATCAGCTGGCGATACATAGTGGGATCGATCAAATTTGAATCTGAAGCAGAATCCCTCAACTTCTTCAAATTTGCATCCGTCGAAGTAGTTATGGAATTGCAGTCCAACATTCTAAACCTCGTTAGTATATCTATAGTGTATTTTCCTTGACATAGGAAAATCTCCTTCTGCATCTACCATACTTTTAATCCTAAGAAGTAACACATCCATCCAATATCCTTCATTTCGAACTCAAAGGAAAGTTTCTTCTCACACCACATGATAAGTTTCTCATTTCCAGTGACAAACAAGTCATCAACATATAGTACCAAAGTTAGTGGCTCATCATTCACAACCTTGTGGTAAAGGTTGGGGTCTACATCACTCTTTGTGAATCCCAAACTCACCAGGAATATCTCTATTCGTCCATACCAAGAATGAGATGCTTTCTTGAGTCCATGGATGAAAAACCCTTATGGTTTTTCAATATGTACTTCTTCCTCAATAATACCATTGAGAAAGGTTACATCCATATGATGCAACTTTCATCCCATAGTTGAAACAATAGCAACGATCGATCTGATGGAATTATATCAAGCCACAAGAGCAAATGTCTCATCATAATAGACTCCCTATTGCTGAGAGAACTTTCTAGCAACAAATCTAGCTTTGTATTGTTTCATACTTCCATCTGCTCCTTGTTGACTTTCATGTTCCTCTGCATTGTGCGAAGTCTGTTGTTCCCATCTAGGTCTTTTCCCGACTTGCTGTCATATCTGTGGGAGCATCATCTGGCTTAACTTGATCAATGGGACCAATAGGTTCATTTCTTTCTTTAGACTCCCTCTTAATTTCTGGAGGGGGAGACGATATCATCTCTTCATACTAATCAATCTCCATATCAGATCCTCTTCCTTTTCGAATAGTCATTTCTTCTTCAAAGGTTGCATCCTGGCTAACTTCGATTTGCCTCAATCCTAGGATGTATATTTTATAATCCTTTGAATACTTGCGGTATCCCATGAATGTTCCCTTGTTTCCTAAAGGTTCTAACTTGGGCACATGAATGTAGAATAGAAATATGCGAAGTAAGTATCCATCCTGGTGACGACCAGGTTAATCAAGGATCCTTCAATTGTCTTGTTCAAATCACGACGACAGTGTCATCAGGTTTCTATCATATGTAATAAACCAAACATCTCATCTCTGAGGGATAACTCACTCTGTCTCTCAGAAGTCGATTCAATGAATCTTGTTGAAGCAGCAGATAGACCGACATTCGTAGAAGCCTTCCACTTCTGATCAACAGATCTCTGCATGAGATCATTCTGGGTCTGAGAGTCATAATTCATGCTTCTAAAGGCTTTCTACTTATGTTCCATCTGTATATCAAAGGGGTCATTTTCCCTTTTAGATCATGGTAATCCCTACAAGTCAAATCCTATCATATGGTTAGCAATATTTCATAATCAACATGTAAACAAAATAATGTAGGCAACTTTTAGTCAATGCTTCAACACAACACACATAAGGCCATTATTTGGATGCTTATGGTCTCCATTATAGAATACCATTCATAGTGTGTACTACTCCATGTATGTTATACAGGAAGTGTCATCCTATATGGGTTGTCTAGCATGGCAAGCTATTTAAACAACCATGTGTATAGAAAACACTATATAAGACTACTGTTAGTAAAGGAACTAAATCATAGGCTCAATCACTTTTTGATTCTAGGAATGTATATTTGTGTAAAATATATTCAAAGCAACTGGATCTAATCTATTAGAGCATGTAAATTCAAATACTTATCTTTTGTTGTTTTGTGGGTGGTCTCCCACTGTCAGAGACCACTGATCTTCATATTCTTGTTTGATGATTATCAGAGTATGTATCTTCATATCATTTCCTTGGTTTGAAGAGTACTAGAAAAGAACCCTGAAGGATAATCATTCCTTGGCTTCTTGTGAGGAGTATCTTCTTCTACATCAATAGTTGAAGCTTCATGCTTCCTTTTGTTTGAACTTCAACAATTGTTGGTGTAATGACCATATGCCTTTCACCTATAGCAGTGTATCTGAGATAAATCCTTCTTCTCTTTCTTTTGCTCTGAGGGTGGACTTGATCTCCTACCATGGTGCTTGTGATTATAAAACATTCTTCCCTTTCCCTTTCCTTTCTTGGAATGAGATACGAATGCTTGATTCTCCTAAGGTTGTGTTCCATGAAGTCTTTGTCGTGTTGTTATTCTTGTCTCTTCCTGGGTACATTCTGCCCATAGCTTATCAAATTCGGGAAACTTTGTTCGACCACTTATGGTTTGGATGAAGGACTCCGAAGATGGTGGAAGACTATTTAAGGTGGTCATAACGATATCCTTTTCTTCAAGGTTGTCTCCACTGGACTTTATCTTGTCCCAAAGCTCGGTGATCCTCATGAAATATGAGGAAATGTTTTCGGACTTTGTCATCTTCATATTTGACAGTTTATTCCTCAATGTGAGAGTCAAATTTAATGCTACTATGTTCAAATAGTTTCTTTAAGGTTTTGAACATCTTCCTCGCTGTCGTCTTTTCTAAGATCTGAGGAACCAAGTGGTCTTTGACCGAGTCCACCAAAATCCTTTTTGCTTTGGCATCATTCTTCCTCCAATGAGGTTTGTCTTCTTCGGCTTCTTGTTATGGGACCTTTGCATTTACAAACTGCAACAGGTCATTTTCTTCTAGTAGAATATGTAAAAACCTGGTTTTGAACCCATGGTATTCAATTGCATATGATGTAAATATTGTATTAAATTGTGGTGTGGAGCTCAAGGCAAAGGCCCCACCATGGATTTAGTGTTTTATGTTTCGGCGATTAAAATTGATGGCAATGGTTTATGTGCTAGCCGAGCACAATATGTTTGAGACATCATGTAAAATGTAAATTAATAAAAAAATACCACAACTAGCTATGCGCCACAATGTTAAAGAGATGGGGGCATGATTTCACAAGGAATACGGGGGGGGGATTCTTCAAACCCTTGAGCCAATGGGGAAAAATAAAAATGTCTAAGGGAAAACTCATATAGCTGTCAACTACCCTTTTTGTCTTTTATGCCCAGTCATCTAAAGTTGGTGAAAGAAGTTATTGCCTTGGGATGGGAAAGGTATGGAGGTCAAATTCGAATTTGGGGAGTCACCCATTTTTGGAAAACATATTTTTGGCTTCTTGGGTAAGTAAATGCTTGGAAAATGAATTCCCAAGCTATTATGTGTTGAAATATTGTAACTTCAAAGGATATTCTAAATGTATTTTACTAATGTAACCCAAGGGAGATGTTATTATTCCTCCAACGGGGTGTTACTATTGTATTTGGTCATCATAGAGTCATGAGGTAAAGCCTCCTCTTGTGTCAGGTCTTTAGTACCCAAATTAATAATATAATATACTGTTTTGAGTATTCCTAGGTGAAGTCTGCCCACACAGTTTATTGGGGCCGACTTGTCTAGTGCAAAAGGACAATTGACAATTAGTATAAATAGAGGAGTTGTGGTTCTTATTTGAACACAGCCTCACTTATGTGTGTAACGCATAGGCTATAGAGAGAGACAGAACAGAAGGAGGAGAACAATTGTTTTTGGGGTTGTCTTTTATACATCTTATACAGAGGAAGTTTTTGTTGGGTTTTCTTCCCCTTGAGGGTTTCCCAGGATAAATGTTGTGTCTATCTTGTGATTGGGTTTCTATCAGTGATTCTTGATATTCTACTGTGATTTTTGAATTGAATATTGTTGAATCTAATCTAGCATATGAAAACTTAACATGGTATCAAAGCTAACTTGATTAGAGCATCTTTCACAAGGTGAAATTCTCCCTCCTCCCTCTCCAAAAGAATTTAGGGTTTCTGTAAAAGTTGGAGGATTGAAGATTTGCTTGCATAGAAATTTGTGCCCTCCCAGAGCACATCTATTGAGCCCTAGATCGAAGTTTTTGGGTGGCTAGATCTCTAGGATAGCCAAACCCTAGTTTGGCAGTGAATCAAAAAAACTGCAGTGCTACAACTTTGCAAGTAGGATTTGAAGACTGAATATTAGGGATCTCCAAAAAGCAGTTGCGTCAACCAACTCGCCTCCTCCAAGCGCATCTACTGGTAAGGTCAATCTCTTGTTTGATAAATTTCATTTTTGAGTGACTTACTGGTCAAGATGGCCCCAAGCACTAAGCTTGAGGAAAAATTGAAAGGCCTAGAAAACTTCCTCGCTTGGAAGTATAAGATTGGCCTCATTCTGAGAGAGAATGGTCTTGAGAATTATATCAAGAATGAGATTGCAGAACCTAAAGTAGTTGAAGCTAAGGAGAAGCATGAACAAGACCTAATCAAGGAAATGAGGATCATTGTTGAGTCCATTAAGGATCACTTGATCCCACAAGTGTGATCCAAGAAGACACCCAAGAAAATGTATGATGCACTTTCCAGAATGTGTGAAGGAAAGAACATCAACAAAAAGATGAATTTGAGAACTCAACTAAAGGGAACCAAGATGAGCAAAGGAGAATTTGTTCAAGATTACTTCACAAGGATCTCCCAGATCAAAGAGAAGCTAAGTGATATTTGAGATATCCTTAATGAGGATGAATTGGTTATGACTTCTCTCAATGGCCTCAGTAGACCTTGGGACTCATTCATCCAAAATCTATGTGCAAGAAAAGAAAGTATGAAGTTTGACATAGTGTGGGAAGATTGCATACAAGAAGAAGCTAGAGTAGCCAATAGAGAAACCCTTCTCAGAGAAGATGATTAGGCTCTAGGTTCCCATACTAAAGAAAGAAAACAATCAAACTTCAAGAAGAGTAATCATAAGCCTTCAAAGAAGAAATTCCAAAAGAAGAAGAAGAAGAAGGATTACTCAAAGTATCAATGCTACAACTGTCATAAGATAGGACATATTGCTAGAGAATGTCCATCACCAAAGAAAAATAACAACAAAAGACATCATGCTCATCTATCTAAATATGAGGATGAAGAAAGACCTCGAAAGAGAACTAGAGGTGAATATGTAGAAGAATATGTGTTATTCACTTCACTCTTTGGATCTGTAGCACCTAGAGAAGATACATGGCTTATTGATAGTGGTGGCTCTAAGCACATAACAGGAAAGAAGACAACTATGTCAAATCTTGAAGAGAAGAATTCTCCCCAGAAGGTATCATTGGGAGATGACTATCAATATCCCATCAAAGGTATTGGTGAATCAAGCTACAAGTTTGACTCTAGAACCTCCATGAAGATGAAGGAAGTACTGTATGTACCGGGTTTGAAAAAGAACCTACTCTCCATCTCATCTCTAGACAAGAAAGGGTATATAGTTTCTTTTATAGATGGGAAAGTACTTATGAGGTCCAAAGGAAAGACACTTGAAGATGTTGTAGTCATTGGAGAAGAAGAAGGAGGATTGTACAAGCTCAAAAAACATCCAGAGACATCCCTTGTCCATGAGACTACCAGCTCAAGTGAATTGTGGCATAGGAGACTTGCTCACATCAACTACAAATCATTGCCCTATGTAAGCAAGGTGGTAACAGGGTTACCATATCTGAAGATCGAACATCAGGGAACCTACAAGGGATGTGCACAGGGAAAGAACATCAAGAATCCCTATTTGAAAAGTGACACAAAGACCAAAGGTACATTGGAACTAATCCATTCTGATGTATGTGATCCTATTCCCTCCATATTCTTAAGTGGATATGAATACTATGTCACATTTATTGATGAATATTCAAGAAAGACTTGGATACACTTCTTGAAGAATAAAAGTGAAGTGTTCGGGAAATTCAAGGAATTCAAAGCCTTGATAGAGAACCAGGCGAAAAAGATAATCAAGATACTGAAATCATAGAATGGTGGAGAATACACTTCAAAGGAATTTGAAGCATTCTGTAAGGAGGAAGGAATCAAGAGGGAACTAACCACTCCCTATAATCCCCAACAAAATGGTGTTGCGGAAAGAAAGAATAGAACTATCATGGAAGTAGTAACGACCATGATTCATGATCAAGACCTCCCTATGCAGCTATGAATTGAAACTGCAAGAACAATCGTATATGTGCAAAATAGATTATCTCACAGTGCTCTTGGACTCATGACTCCTAAAGAGATGTATACCGAAAAGAAACCTGAAGTAAACCATCTCAAGATATTTGGTTGTCTAGTGTATGTATATATTCTGAAAGAGAAGAGAACCAAATTAGATCCTTCTGGCAAGAAGGGAATATTTGTAGGATGTTGTGAAGTCTCCAAAGCCTTCGGGATATACATTTCAATATTTCACCATATCGAGATTAGCAGGGATGTAACCTTCAATGAAGAGGTAGCTCTTAAGAAATCTAGAGGATGCCAGCTTGAAGAAGTACATGAAGGAGATGTACCTCCTAGAAGGACAGAAGCTAAACCAACTCTTGAAAGAATAACATCAGAAGACCATGACATGCTAAAGCCTCAGGAGCCCCCTACTATGGATATCTCTTGAAAGAGAAAACCTTCTTACGTAAGAGAAATCATATAAGAAGCAGAAAGATATGGATCACCAGAAGGCTCCACAAGAACCTACAAAAGATCAAAGCCATATTCCATTTATGTAGCTTTGTTGTGATCTTGTAGACCAAGAACCCAACAGCTATGAGGAAGCTGCACAGAAGAAAGAATGGGTTCAAGCAATGACGAAATAATACTAGTCAATCATGAAAAATGATGTTTGGGATATTGTTCCCAAACCATAAAAAAAGAGTGTGGTATCTTTGAAATGTATCTACAAGATACAACATGCTGCAGATGGAAGTAATGAAAAGTACAAGGAAAGATTTGTGGCTAGAGGATTCTCTCAGAAAGTGGGGATCGATTATGAAGAGACATTTGCTCTAGTAGTAAGGTACACTTCTATCAGATTTATCATGGCACTTCCTTCCATGATGAAGTGGGACTTACACCAAATGGATGTAAAGACATCCTTCCTTAATGGTGTGATTGAGAAAGAGGTTTACACCGAACAACCACAAGGATTTGAAGTCAAAGACAGGGTGACTCATGTATGGAAGTTGAAAAAGGCTCTGTATGGACTAAAGCAAGCTCCTAGAGCTTGGTATGGCAGAATAGATAGATTCTTGACAAGCATGGGATTTACGAAGAGTAAAGTTGATCCTAATCTTTATATGAATATTATGGATAATGAACCAGTGATACTATTGTTGTATGTGGATGATCTATTTTTGATTGGAAATGAGAAACATATCAAGGATTGCAAGAAGAATCTAGATGAAGAATTCAAGATGACAAACCTTGGATTGATGCATTATTTCCTAGGGTTCGAAGTGCGGCAGAGCCCAGAAGGAATCTTTCTGAATAAGAGAAAGTATGCAGTAGAAATCTTGAAAATATTTGATATGTTGGATTGTAAAGTCATGGCCACACCCATGGACACAAACTTAAAGGTGTTGTCTGATGAGACATACGAGCTAGTGGACATGACTCACTATAGATATATTATTGGTTCATTAATGTATCCGATGAACACAAGCAAAGATATATGCTTTGATGTGAACACCTTGAGTCAGTATCTAGTTAAACCTAGACGGGTTCACTTGATAGCTGCAAAGCATGTGATTAGGTACCTAAAAGGTACGATTGATTTGGGACTATAATATGGGAGTGATCATGAATACAATTTGTATGGGTATACAGATTTAGATTGGGCAGGAAGTGCTACAGACAGAAAGAGCACCTTAGGTGAATGTTATTTTCTGGGATCCGCCATGATCTCATGGTTTAGTAAGAAACAGTCCAGTGTTTCTCTCAACATGGCTGAAGCAGAGTATATTGCAGCTTGCTCCGCTTGTTGTGAAGCGATATGGCTTCAAAAGATGATGTCAGGAATGTTTGACATGGAGGTGGAAACCGCAGTAATTTTCTATGACAACCAAAGTTGTATAAAGATGATAGAGAATCTGGTGCTCCATGACAAATCAAAGCATATAGAAATTTTATATTTCTATATAAGGGATATGGTACAAAAGAGAGCCATCAAGCTCTAGTATGTGGGTATCGATGAGTAAGTTGCTGATATACTGACCAAGCCTTTATCTCGAATGAAGTTCGAGTATTTCCGCGACAAGCTTGGTGTAGTTCGGAAAGACTTTCCTTGCAAGGAGGAAAAGTAATGGAACTACAAATGATGGACCCTATTCAAAAAAAAAGAAGATCAGGTCGGAGACATGAACCCTCCTCGAACAAAGGGGGAGTAGGTTGATGATATGAAACTTCCCAAGAAAGGAGGAGTAATGATGAGACTGACATCGATGATGGATGACAGTGATGATGGTCTAACATTTATTTGTGGACAATAGTATCCTCTCTTGAGGATGGCAAGTATAACACTCTACTCATGAGAGTGGTCCTTACTAGCTAAGGATGGCCCTACAAATGCTACTCTTGCATGGAGAGTACTCACATTCACTTGCAGATGATAGTATCCTCTCTCGATGATAGTAGGTATAACACTTTGTTCATGAGAGTGGTCCTTACTAGCTAAGGATGGCCTTGCAGTTGTTACTCTCATGGAAAGTACCCACATTCAGTTGTGGATACCATAGATTAAATACTTGCTTAAGATTGGTCCTAACCTGTGTGGTCTAGATGCTCTACGATGAGTCCTTACAGATGCCAAGACTGACATTGTGTATGCAGTCGAGATCTTCCTTGCAAATTATACTCTTGTATGGAGAGTATTCCTACATTCATATGTAGATGCTATAGAATAACACTCGCTTGGGAGTGGTCCTAACCTGTGTGGTTTGGATTCTTTATGATGAGTCCTCACAGACGATGTAGTATAACACTCACTTGGGAGTGGTCCTAACCTGTGTGGTATGGATGTTCTACGATGGGCGGACATTGTGTATGCAGTCGATATCTGCTCTGCAGACAATACTCTTACATGGTAGAGTATACCTACACATGAGTGTAGATACCGTAGTATAACACTCACTTGTGAGTGGTCCTAACTTGTGTGGTATGGATGGTCTATGATGAGTCCTCATAGAGGATAGGGCCGACATTGGGTGTGGTCAAGATATACATTTAGTTGTAGATGATTTAGCTGATCGATTTCATGGATCATGCTGATGGACAATTGCATCGTCTTTGGACTTATGTCATCCTGCGAATAGATCATGTGTACTGTAGGTAGCGTGGCAATGAAGGATCAAGTAGATTGAAGTACAACAACAAGGGGTCAAGTAGATCAATGTGCGGTTGCAAAGGATCAAGAAGGATCGAAGTGATGCTGCAAAGGATCGAAAGGATCGAAGTAATTGTAGAAGGATCGAAAGGATCGAAGTGATTCTACAAGGGATTGAAAAGATCAAAAGGCTACTGTAGAAGATGAAAGTGCTGCTGTAAAGGATCGAGAAGATCGAAGTGCTGCCGCAAAGGATCAAGAAGATCAAAGTGCTGCTGGAAAAAATCGAGGAGATCAAAGTGTGCTGCAAATGATCAAAGTACTACTACGGATCAGAAGATCAAAGTTCCACTGAAAAGGATCTGAAAATCGAAGTACTACTGCGAAGGATCTATAAGATCGAAATGTTGCTACGAAGGATCAAAAGATCGGTGCATTGCTACAAAGAAAGGATCAAGTGATCATGTGATGCAGAAGATGAAGAGTAATTGTTCTAAGTTACTAATTGTGAAAAACAACTTGTGATGTATAGATGTATCTCCTCAATATATTGTTGTCATTGTCTCTTTGTTCTCCTATAGTCTATGATGATGTTGTCAGTAGAATAACCTTCTCGTTAAGGGGGAGTGTTGAAATATTGTAACTTCAAAGGATATTCTAAATGTATTTTACTGATGTAATCCAAGGGAGATGTTATTATTCCTCTGACAGAGTGTTAATATTGTATATGGTCATAATAGAGTCATGAGGTAAAGCCTCCTCTTGTGTCGGTTTTTTAGTACCCCAATTAATAATATAATATACTGTTTTGAGTATTCCTAGGTGAAGTCGTCCCAGACAGTTTATTGGGGCCGACTTGTCTAGCGCAAAAAGTCAATTGACAATTAGTATAAATAGAGGAGTTGTGGTTCTTTTTTGAACACAGACTCACTCACTTGTGTAGCGCATAGGAGAGAGAGAGATAGAACAAAAGGAGGAGAACAATTGTTTTTGGGGTTGTCTTTTATACATCTTAGACAGAGGAAGTTTTTGCTGGGTTTTCTTCCCCTTGATGGTTTACCAAGATAAATGTTGTGTCTATCTTGTGATTGTGTTTCTATCAATGATTCTTTATATGCTGCTTTAATTTTTGAATTGAATACTATTGAATCTAGTCTGGCATATGAAAACTTAACATTATGCACCCATGTGTTTGCTTCCTCACACATCTGGAGATAGCTGGGGCTTTCTCCCTCACGATTTCTGCTCTTTTTCGTTCCTCCATGGTTGAGGATTTCGGTTTTGGGTATGGCTAAGTGAATGTGCAGCCGTGATGCATGATTTCGGGGTTTTGAGAGGTCATTTTACCTCCCTCGTACAGATGGATCTTGTTGTGTGTTACCCTCATGTCTTGGTGGTTGTTTCCTTATTCCACGGCTGGGGAAAATCTGTTTTTGATATTGTTCAATGGTTGGGAAGATAGAACCACGAATTGGGGGTTTGCAGAGGTCGTTTTTGCTTCTATGCAGCCATTAAATGTTTTGTGAAATATTTTTCTCACTTGGGTCGTTTTTCCCCATTTACCATCTTGGGATTTTGGTCCCCATAACGTGTTTTCCCCTACCCAGAACTTGTTTTGTTGTGAAGTGCATCCTTGTGTTGGCTTGGATGAGTAAGTCCAAGGAACCCATGTGTTGTTGGCTTGTTTCCTTAGCATCCCGTGAAACCCAATTCTGTATTGGCTTGGCTGAACAATTTGTGAAACCCAACTGTGTGTTGGCTTGACTGTGGATGTATGTTTTTGGCTATGTGTGAGCCTGTTGTTGTTCCCTAGTTCCTTATGGAATTACACCCAACTCAGGGGTGGTAGTGCTGCTGAGAGATTAATGAGCACACTACCCTATGGTTGGGTGGAACGTTGCAGTGACATGGCTAGTTGTGGGAAAGCTTCTTCTCAAGATAAGTATTCTTGTGCATTTAATCTCTGCAACTATATTTGTTTTATAAATTATTACGAACATGATGAATGCTTGAATGAAATGTGATTGCTTTCACTGAATATTGCATGTTTTATACTTCTATGTATGTTTATATGTTCGATGTTATTTTTATATTATGTTCATGGGGCTAGATTACCCGTTTGATAGCAGCAGCAGCCTAGTCGCATCCTCTCCATTGCCGAAATGAGGGGTGGGGGCGTGACAGAAAAAGAACCCTAGACTCCCAAGGGATGAAGTTGGGCGCTCCTTCCAGACAATATTCAACCTTCATACTGATCATCTTGACTGTAGATCTGGATCTGAAACCCTAGAAGAGGCTAGGTCAAAAATGAAAGTTAGAGTTATGGAAAACTGACTTCACAGATAAATGAACCCTAGAGAGGCGAGATGAGAAGAGGTAGAGTCGAGCCAAAACTATGGAGGAAGTAGGTCAAAAACTGAAACCCTAATTTTTGCCACGACTACAAATTAGGTCAAAAAATTGAAAATTCTCAAAATTGAGTTTTTTCCTTCACCAAAAGATGGGCCATACTAAGATAAAAATTCCCAACGCTCTTTTCCTGCCAAAACGTTGAGTAAAGGCTGTTGGTTAACTATTGGGCAGACCCGGATTTACTGTGATTGTACCTGTTTCCCACCTATTTCAACTAGGTGGCAACCTCATGTACATTGAAGATGTACATTCTGTGCAGTTTGTACCATGGAAAAATTCTAGGGATTTTCCATTTAGCAGGGCAATTATGCCCCTTTTGTACACGAAATGTCTGCTCCCCTGTGTGGGACAATTAATGTAACTTTATATGTCATCAGGGTCATTACTCTAAGGATGTCACCATGGAATTTATTATCAGGGAAGTCCTCTTCACCGAGTGTTTTTTTCCCCTTCCAGTTAATTTTGTTAATTA
This sequence comes from Pseudotsuga menziesii, assembly GCA_001517045.1. Classification (NCBI taxonomy): domain Eukaryota; kingdom Viridiplantae; phylum Streptophyta; class Pinopsida; order Pinales; family Pinaceae; genus Pseudotsuga; species Pseudotsuga menziesii. The sequence goes on along the minus strand of LPNX010975661.1, from coordinate 1,310,303 downwards.
ACAATTTTAATTCATTGGGGTTTTCACTCACAAATCCTCCAAAGTGGTGAATTGGCGTTCTGATAATCAAGCCGATGAGGTGGCTAAGGTTTCAAGTTGTTGTCCATGACCATGCTAGCCATATCTTGTAGTCTTGTGAAATTTCGTTAGGATTTTAATTTCTATTTTGATTTTTTTTTAATTAATTAACTTTACCATTTGGTGGTTAATTAATTAAGTTTCGATGTAATAATGTAATTTCTTGAACCTTGGCATTTTGTAATAGGGGCTATGAATGCAAATGAAAATGCTATGACACCCCCTAAGCCATTGGTTCAAGTCCCATGTCATTCTGGCGAGGGGTTGGGAAGTTAGACCAATTTTAGATAAGACAAGGTATTTTTTCCTATGAAATTAATTTAATTTCCAATGGTGAAAAAATAAATTATTTGATTTTGAAAGAAAAAATCAAATAAGACCATGGTAATTAAGTTTGGGAGGTGGCTAAGCATAGTCAATTTTTATTTAAATAAACCGCCCCCATAGTCAAAATAAATTTTTGAAGATTTCCCAAGTGGGTGCCCCTCTTGTTTTAATAAAAAATAAAAAATAAAAAATAAGATTTAAAGTAAAAGATTTAAATAAAAGATTAAAAAATAAAAAAAGATAAAAATAAAAAAAATTAAAGATTAAAAATTAAAATTAAAATAAAAGATAAAAACAAAAAATGAAAGATAAAATAAAAATTAAAAAAGATAAAAATAAAAAAATAAAAGATTAAAAAATAAAAAGATAAAAAATAAAAATATAAGATTAAAATTTAAAAATAAAAGATTAAAATATTTTAAAATAAAAAGATAAAAATAAAAAGTAAAAGATAAAAAAAAGATTAAAAATTAAAAATTAAAAATAAAAGATTAAAGATTATATAAAAGATTAAAAAATTAAAGATAAAATTAAATATAAAATTAAAAATAATAAAATTAAAAATTGAGTCAAAGGAGGCCCCACTTGAGTCATGGAAACCCTAGATCTAAGGGTTAGGCTTCATTGTGACATGGATCTATCTTTTTTACCATTGATTTGAAAAGACACCCTTGCTTATGATTGGTGGATGGCTTGTAAAGTCAACAAACCTAGATCTAAAGGTGGAGGAGAGCTAGAGTTTAGATCTACATTTTGGACCCTTGATTTGGGAGTGGGTTTGAGATCTTTTCAACTATAAAAGAGAGGCCACTCCTCTCATTTTAGGATCATCATTCTTTGGAGCATGGTTATGCTGCCAAAATACTCTCTTCTCTATTATTCTCTCTCAAGCCCTAAAAGGCTCTTTTGTATCAAGTTTTGCCCTAGTTGGCCCATAATCAAGCAAATTCTTTGGAGAAACATTGCGCTATTGTTCTACATTCTTCATGGTCCATTGTTGAGGTAACTTGTATCTTGTATTTGGTTTTGCATATTTGTATTAGTCTAGTTAGCTCTCCACAAAGTATTTTATGGAGAGATTAGAGAGTAAAAGTATTTTTACCTTCTTTTGTGAATTGTTTAGCAAATTTATTCAAAGTATTTTGTGGAGATTGTTAGATATTCATCACTAGGCTTACATTTTCTTGCAAGTCTAATATTTGTTTACAGGTTTTCTAAGCCAAGGACATCCCTCCAAGGGTTTCATCTTCAAATCTGCATTTTTGTCCATCTCTCTTTCTCTCTCATAAAACTGGGTTCTATTCATTGTATAGTGAATAAAACCCTTATTTTAGGGCTTTCTTTCATTATAGATTAGTATAGAATTATAAATCTGTTGTTCATACATCATTTAGAGGCCCAAAAATTCATTTTTGACCACTAAAACTTCATTTTTTTCCAAAATTTCAAGTTCAGATTTTTCAATAATTTTTCTGGGTTTTATACTAATATGCGCTAACTTTCAGTTTTAGTGTTTCTGCAATAAATTCCAGCAAGTAAAGTTGCTGGTTTGTTACAGGTTTATGCATAGAAGAGGGGGTTATGCTGCCCAAAAGAGGCCAAAAAACCTCAAATTTTCCTCTCTTTTCTACAAGATTGTAAACCCCAAAAGAGAAGTTCTCTTTGGGGTATTCTCTAAAGCTTTGAAAGCTGTTGTAAATCTGTATATGAGTAGTGTAGAGATAGCCTATAACACTAGTTGCTTAGATTTATTTTTTATGCAAGTTTTATTTCTGTTACCCACTTTCCCTTAAGGGATTGAAGTGAGGTTAGGTTAATCATTTTTATTTATGTTTACCCACCATCTCTGTTACAGAGATTGTTGTGTGGTTAGGATATTGTTTTAGCTAATTGCATTTTCCTTTCAAGTTTCTGTTCAAATTAATTAAATCTAATTTTTATTTCTGTCAAAGGAGTAACCATACAACCCACTGATCCGGTGTATCCTCTGTCCCACCTTGTCATCTCCCTTTAAGGACTTCAAGTTGGGTATGAAAAGCAGGAGAGGTGGGGGCTTAGCTTAATTAGAACAACTTCTTTTTCTGCTACAAACCTTCACACTTTGCTTTTTCAGTCCAAGATCAAGTACCAGCATCTCCCATAAGGGATACCGCTTGGTTGATCTTGTTGATAGTATAAAATTAACCTTGCATGCTTAACCACTACAAGATTTAAAATTTACCCCTAAAATTAACCAACAACGAATTTAGCCCCTGTTCCTCTACTCGGTTATCACCCTTCGGGGTACTCACGAGATACGACAGGAGGTAGAGAAATTTTAGTAATAGGCATCCATCTTGCTATTTTTTCGGTTGATTAAAAATAGTGACCTCGGAAGCTAGTTGGAGTAGAACACCGTGGAGGGTCTCTAGTCGTTCTACGTCCTCCTTGTTGAGCAACGGGGCATTGGGGTTTGACCTGAGAGCTACAGGTGGACTTGTTTCCACTATTTTGAGCGCACCAGCATTCTCTCTTTGACTTGAGAAATACTAAATTGGGGTAGTCACACCACCGAATCTAAAACTTAATCAAAGACTTCAACTTTAATAAAATTTATTAAAACGAACCAAGAGACATTGCAAAACATCTTACCCACATTTCAGTTTTTGTATTTGCTTCAAAGTCTTTGCTTTTCAAGGCCTTCATTTTACAAGTACATTTTGCAAGCATCTCAATTTCATTTCAGTACCTTGCACTTTTAATTATAATATCTTTAAAGTACTGTGGCATGCTTGAGTAAAACATTGTTTAATCTTGTAACTTGAAAGCAATTTGTCATTAGATCTTTGAGATAATAACTTGTTCATCTGATATATATCTTGTTTCTTTTCAGGTATCATTGTATATTTGTTGAACCATTCTTTAGCACTTGTTCATATTGTGTAATTCATTTACATTGTTTATATTGTTCATATTATAAATCTTGCTTAGCTTAGACAACTGTGGATAATCATTATTAATTCTTTTGTAAGTTTGTAACTTGTAATCTTTTGACTCCATTTAATCTAGGCATTGATTTTGTAATTTTGTAACCTTAATAAAATAAAATCCTTTTAACTAAATTGTTAATAAACCTTCCTGTAGAGACTACCCCCCTTGGCTCTGTTGGGATTTGGCCTAAACAGAGGAGTTGGTAGACTGTGGTGACAGTGGTCTCCGACTCTAACTTGCCCCCAAGGACACACAAAGTGGGTTGGAGACTTCCCAATGTCATAAAGTGTGTATTAGGCGGCAATATCTTTGGCACCGTTGCCGGGGACAAGTCTTTTGTCATTGGTCTTGACATTAATTAAATAATTTTAAATCTAATTCTTTAATTTTTCAATTTAATTCATTTTTAAAGTGTTAATAAAATTTTTGAAATAACTTAATTTTTTTCTTTCTTTCTTTTACCCATATTGGAAGTTTACTTGTTCTCCAAGTGGCGACTCCACTTCAAAATATATAGTAAGGTATTCTACTTGGAGCCATTTGGTTTGCTTAGCTCCCTCTTAGATCCTGAAAAGGCTTTAGAGGAAGTTAAACAAACTTGCTCACTGTAGAATCTTTACAAGTCTTGGAGAACAAGTCAATTTCTAATATGCCTTTGTTGTTTATCTAAGTAAACCAACCTGAATAATGGATAATTATTATGGACCATGTGATTTCTCTAAAATTGTTGGTTACCCTCATGAAGTTCCAGAGAAAGATATAGATAAGTTGCCTTCTTTTCAAGGAGACAATGTTACAAGTGCTAAAGCTCACATCAGAAATTTCAATTTATGTATTGCAAGATGGTGTATGGCACACAACCATGAGGATGTGAAGATGAAACTCTTTGTTTTGTCCTTATAGGAAGAGGCCATTGATTGGTTTATGAAACATGATGATAACACGTTTAAAGACCTTAAGGGAATCATTGAAGCTTTTAATGATAAATGAGGAGATAAGAGGGATCACCATTCCTTGTTAACTGTCTTGCACTCTAGCCATAAGGAAGATAATGAAACAGTGGAAGGATTTAACAGAAGATTTAATGAATTGGTTAAGAGTCTCCCTCAATATATTAAGCCTCATGAAAAGACCATCTTAATTTTCTACGTTTAAGCTTTTGAAGGGGAAATGAGATACCAGCTAAGGGATAAAGAGCCTACAAATGTCAGGGAGGCACAAGACAAAGCTATTAAAATAGATAAGAATATGCAAGATTTGGGGAAATCAAATCTTCTTGGGTTTTCAAAGGAAGTTAAGAAAGTTCAAAACCAAGAACCCCAAGATGACTCTATCAAAGAGCTCGCCCGATTGATTAAGAAAATGAAAGAAGTCTATATTAATCAATTATCAGTTATGCATAATAAGATAGTTTCCATGTAAAAAGATAAAGGTAATAATCATAAGCCAAATGATAGATGGCAAAAGGGTCTCCCTAAAGGACCCCCTTATCAAGAACAAGAAAGACCTCCAGAGCCTATGGAAGCAAACAATTTGTTTGATGATCTAGTAATCCCTTATTGTAGGGTTTGTGATGATTCACATGAGGAAGGGACTTGTCCCATTATCTTTCAGATTATAAAGAAAAAGTTAGCAGCTAAAGAAAGAATGGAACATGTTAATATGGTTGGTCATGAATGTGTGTTTGACAATAATGAGGATTTGTTGGAATCAGTAGAAGATAGAAATGACATGGATTGCATGACTAGAAATATGGACAAAGTAGAAGAAACATGTGACCATGAACTTACCTCTAAACAAAGTGTATTTTCAAATAATAATTTGAGTATAGATTTAAAGGGTTGGATCAATAATGTAAAGGTATCAGTTCATGTAGCAGAGAATGTAAAGGTTCCAGCCCAAAATGATAAGCCACCCAAGGCTTTAGTAAGTTCTCCTCAAGTCAGTAAAGTGTCAGATCATTTTCAGAATGTTTTAGAAGAAAAGACAGTTGAGACATGCCAAAATGAATCAGTATTTTTTCAGAATGTGGACAGTGTACATAGTGTAAATGATGGTGTTATTTTTGTTAGCTTCCCGAAAAATATAAAGGATGGAATTAGAATTAAGGAAGTTAACAAAATATGGCATGAGCAGTTTTTTGATAGTGTGGACTTTTGACAAATTTTCAAAGATGTGAGGCACTATCAAAGTCACAAGAAATAGGAAAGGGTCAAACGAGCCACAAATCAGATTTTTCTTCAAAAAGATAGATACTTGGTGTCCTAAGGGACACTCTCTGTAATGTATCTCTAACCCTTTTCCTTGAATTCTTTTAAAAGCTTCGTATTATTTCATTCTTTGAAATTATTTATGCATATATGTATGATCATTGTGTCGTCATTTCATTTATTCATTATTGATTATTTATTGGTTTCTACATGAGGACTTATGTTGGTTATTGGTGAGAATTTGTGATTCCAGAGTCTGGAGTTCTCGTATGCTCTCCGATGATCGAACACACGTCCCCAGGTTGGAGACAGATGGTGCCCACCTATTTCAACTAGGTGGCAACTTCATGTACATTGAAGATGTACATTCTGTGTAGTTTGTACCATGGAAAATTTTTGGGGATTTTCCATTTAGCAGGGCAATTATGCCGCTTTTGTACATGAAATGTCCGCTCCCCTGTGTGGGACAATTAATGTAACTTTATATGTTATCAGGGTCATTACTCTAAGGATGTCACCATGGACTTTATTATTAGGGAAGTCCTCTTCACCGAGTGTTTTTTTCTCCTTCCAGTTAATTTTGTTAATTAACAATTTTAATTGGTTGGGTTTTTCACTCACAAATCCTCCAAAGTGGTGAATTGGCGTTCTGATAATCAAGCCCATGAGGTGGCTAAGGTTTCAAGTTGTTGTTCATGACCATACTAGCCATATCTTGTAGTTTTGCGGAATTTCATTAGGATTTTAATTTCTATTTTGATTTTTTTTAATTAATTAACTTTATCATTTTATGGTTAATTAATTAAGTTTCGATGTAATAATGTAATTTTTTGAACCTTGACATTTTGTAATATGGGCTATGAATGCAAATGAAAATGCTATGACACCCCCTAAGCCATTGGCTCAAGTCCCATGCCATTCTGGCAAGGCGTTGGGAAGTTAGACCAATTTTAGTTAAGACAAGGTATTTTTTCTTAGGAAATTAATTTAATTTCCAATGGTGAAAAAATAAATTATTTGATTTTGAAGGAAAAAATCAAATAAGGTCATGGTAATTAAGTTTGGGAGGTGGCTAAGCATAGTCAATTTTTATTTAAATAAACCCTTCTATGGTCAAAATAATTTTTTTAAGATTTCCCAAGTGGGATGCCCCTCTTGTCTTAATAAAAAATAAAAAATAATAAATAAGATTTAAAGTAAAAGATTTAAAAATAAAAAGGATAAAAGATAAAAATAAAAAAAATAAAAGATTAAAAATTAAAATTAAAATAAAAGATAAAATTAAAATAACAAAGAAAAATAAAAGATAAAAACAAAAAAATGAAAGATAAAATAAAAATAAAAAAAGATAAAAATAAAAAAATAAAAGATAAAAAAATAAAAAGATAAAAATAAAAAATATAAGATTAAAATTTGAAAATAAAATATTAAAAGATTTAAAAATAAAAAGATAAAAATAAAAAGTAAAAGATAAAATAAAGATTAAAAATTAAAAAATTAAAAATAAAAGATTAAAGATTATAAAAAAGATTAAAAAATTAAAGATAAAATTAAAAATTGAATCAAAGGAGGCCCCATTTGAGTCATGGAAACCCTAGATATAAGGGTTAGGCTTCATTGTGACATGGATCTATCTTTTTGACCATTGATTTGAAAAGACACCCTTGGTTATAATTGGTGGATGGCTTGTAAAGTCAACAAACCTAGATCTAAGGGTGGAGGAGAGTTAGAGTTTAGATCTATATTTTGGACCCTTGATTTGGGAGTAGGTTTGAGATCTTTTCAACTATAAAAGAGAGGCCCCTCCTCTCATTTTAGGATCATCATTCTTTGGAGCATGGTTATGCTGCCAAAATAATCTCTTCTCTATTCTTCTATCTCAAGCCCTAAGAGGCTCTTTTGTATCAAGTTTTGCCCTAGTTGGGCCATAATCAATGAAATTTTTTGGAGGAACATTGTGCTATTGTTCTACATTCTTCATGGTCCATTGTTGAGGTAACTTGTATCTTGTATTTGGTTTTGCATATTTGTATTAGTCTAGTTAGCTCTCCACAAAGTATTTTGTGGAGAGATTAGAGAGTAAAGTATTTTTACCCTCTTTTGTGAATTGTTTAGCAAATTTATTCAAAGTATTTTGTGGAGATTGTTAGATATTCATCACTAGGCTTACATTTTCTTGCAGATCTAATATTTGTTTATAGGTTTTCTAAGCCAAGGATATCTCTCCAAGGGTTTCATCTTCAAATCTGCATTTTCGTCCATCTCTTTCTCTCTCCTAAAACTGGGTTCTATTCATTGTATAGTGAATAAAACCCTTGTTTTACGGCTTTCTTTCATTATAGATTAGTATAGAATTATAAATCTGCTGTTCATATATCATTTAGAGGCCCAAAAATTCATTTTTGACCACTAAAACTTCATTTTTCCCAAAATTTCAAGTTCATATTTTCAATATTTTTTGGGGGTTTTATACTAATCTGCGCTAACTTTCTGTTTTAGTGTTTCTGCAGTAAATTCCAGTAAGTAAAGTTGCTGGTTTGTTACATGTTTATGCACAGAAGAGGGGGTTACGCTACCCAAAATTGCCTAGAAAAGCCTTAGAAAAGTTTTGGTCCAAAAGAGGCCAAAAAACCTCAAATTTTCCTCTCTTTTCTACAAGATTGTAAACCCCAAACGAGAAGTTCTCTTTGGGGTATTCTCTAAAGCTTTGAAAGCTGTTGTAAATCTGTATATGAGTAGTGTAGAGATAGCCTAGAACACTAGTTGCTTAGATTTATTTTTTATGCAAGTTTTATTTCTGTTTATCCACTTTCCCTTAAGGGATTGAAGTGAGGTTAGGTAAATCATTTTTATTTATGTTTACCCACCATCTCTGTTACAGATATTGTTGTGTGGTTAGGATATTGTTTTAGCTAATTGCATTTTCCTTTCAAGTTTCTGTTCAAAATAATTAAATCTAATTTTTATTTCTGTCAAAGGAGTAACCATACAACCCACTGATCCGGTGCATCCTCTGTCCCACCTTGTCATCTCCCTTTAGGGACTTCAAGTTGGGTATGAAAAATAGGAGAGGTGGGGGCTTAGCTTAATTAGAACAACTTCTTTTTCTGCTACAAACCTTCACACTCAAGTACCAGCATCTCCCATAAGGGATACCGCTTGGTTGATCTTGTTGATAGTATAAAATTAAACTTGCATGCTTAACCACTACAAGATTTAAAATTTACCCCTAAAATTAACCAACAACGAATTTAGCCCCTATTCCTCTACTCGGTTATCACCCTTCGGGGTACTCACGAGATACGACAGGGGGTAGAGGAATTTTAGTAATAGGCATCCATCTTGCTATTTTTTCGGTTGATTAAAAACAGTGACCTCGAAACCTAGTTGGAGTAGAACACCGTAGGGGGTCTCTAGGCGTTCTAGGTCCTCCTTGTTGAGCACCGGGGCATTGGGGTTTGACATGGGAGCTACAGGTGGACTTGCTTCCACTGTTTTGAGCGGACCAGCATTCCCTCTTTGACTTGAGATATACTAGATTGGGGTAGTCACACCACCGAATCTAAAACTTAATCAAAGACTTCAACTTTAATAAAATTTATTAAAACGAACCAAGAGACATTGCAAAACATCTTACCCACATTTCAGTTTTTGTATTTGCTTCAAAGTCCTTGCTTTTCAAGGCCTTCATTTTATAGGTACATCTTGCAAACATCTCAATTTCATTTCAGTACCTTGCCCTTTTAATTATAATATCTTTAAAGTACTGTGGCATGCTTGAGTAAAACATTGTTTAATCTTGTCACTTGAAAGCAATTTGTCATTAGATCTTTGAGAAAATAACTTGTTCATCCGGTGTATATCTTGTTTCTTTTCAGGTATCATTGTATATTTGTTGAACCATTCTTTAGCACTTGTTCATATTGTGTAATTCATTTACATTGTTCATATTGTAAATCTTGCTTAACTTAGACAACTGTGGATAATCATTCTTAATTCTTTTGTAAGTTTGTAACTTGTAATCTTTTGACTCCATTTAATCTAGCCAATGATCTTGTAATTTTGTAACCTTAATAAAATAAAATCCCTTTAACTAAATTGTTAATAAACCTTCCTATAGGGACTACCCCCCTTGGTTCTGTTGGGATTTGGCCTAAACGGAGGAGTTGGTAGACTGTGGTGACAGTGGTCCCCGACTCTAACTTGCCCCCAAAGACACACAAAGCGGGTTGGAGACTTCTCCGTGTCATAAAGTGTGTATTAGGTCCAACAATACCCCTAGCTCACTGGCCCTTTCGGCGACAGACCGCAGAACGGCCTGAAGTCTCACCCGAAGTGATCTTGGATGGGTTGGCTGAAGACTCAAGTGTCCTCAACCAGGTTCTGTAGCATCCTAGTGCCTTGCAACTCTTCTTAACCAGCGGGATCTCTTTGCGCAGCGCTGTTCTCTCTTCCTCGCTGGCTCTGTCAAGGGAACGACCCTTATCGCATCGCAGTCTCTCGGGCAATGCACACACGTTCCCTTCTACTCAACCCTTTGGCCGTGATATCTCACACCGCAGCTCCTCTGACGGTGCGATGTCGCCTTTCTACGCTGCAATATCTCTATGGTCAAACTCAATATGACTCTTAGGGTCCAAGGCTTTCTCACTGGGTAGAATAACTCTATTGACCTTCACAGGGTGTTAAACACTCTTACTTGAGCTTTCACAGTTCAATACACTCAATCATCAACTGTACCCAACTTGCTGAACTAAGTATACTGAAATTACTTAACAAAGTAACTGCTACTGGGTGAATCAAGCACTGGTAAACTCATACACATGATACTTGATACATTCAACTCACTGTTAACCTCCTATGTTACTGTAAACTGAGGAATAACATGCATATACTCATTAACCAATATACAACATTCATGTAACAGATAGCAAATAGTACATAAGCAAGCACAATCACATGAAATAATCACACAACACACGGATTTTACATGGTTCACTTCTAGGGTAGAAGCTACGTCCATGGGAACTAATTTTAATATTATATCCTGAGAGAGTAAACACAATTCTGCTGCAACCTCATATGCAGCCTGAGATCTTCTGGGTAACTCCGCACACACAGTCGGGAGCCCTTCTCTCCTAGATCTCTTCTCTTCCTATATTGCCTTCTTACAATATACTCTTCCTCTCTCTCTCTCTCTCTCTTTCTTTCAATCCCTGCGGATTGTTATATACATGCTCCAGGAGCCAGCTACTGGTTATAGTAAGATAACTACAGACTGAATAACAGAACCAGAGCTCGACTCTTCTATAATACAAAATAACTATGAGCTAACAGACTACTTGACTCTTAGACTGGCTAAGTGTCTAAACAGCTAGTTAGCTAACCTTTTACAATACAAAATACATGTTTTTATGGGCGGCCCGAAGGTCTCACCATTACAACACTGTGGGCATGTCCCAACAGTAACCCAAAAACCCTAACTATGACAGTCGGCTTATCTGTACTTGAGCTGCCGCTTTTCGTCGCACCACAGCTTCCTGCAGTCTTCCACGCTTCCCGGTCCCTGATCGTGGGTACCGGCACCGCTTCCTTGGTCTCTTCCCTTCTGTCCTTCGTCTTCAATACCTCGGCCCGTTGCTCCTTTTCAATTAACGAGGGTAGCTGAGCCCTCCTGTCTATGCTGATGCTTTAAGTGCAGTGGGTGAGCTCTCTCTTCTTGGCCGCTCAGGTACTGTTACCTTTGACTTACTCGTTCCAAAACAACAACTTTTCCTGTAGCTGCGGGACCCTACTCTAACAGTCCCCTAACACTTACTTATGGCTCGCCCTCGAGTCACTAACAGCTGGTTTCTCTTACTGTAGCTTCTCCTTGGCTTCCTGCGAAGTTGTTGTAAGTTTCTCCCGAAGTCCCGCGACTTCTTTATCCATGGCTTCGACACACTCTTGTGCTGCTTCAAGCGTAGCTTGACTAATGCTGGAGTCTTCTGTAAACTTGTTCGTAGGTCTCTCTTATCTTTGCGTAGGTCAACAGCTCTCTGAAGGGTCTTAAGCTTTTGAGAAGCCTTCCCCAGATATCCTTTCCTCTTTATCTGGGTTAGAACTCGTGCTATAGGGAAGATATAAATCTGTATCTTCCGGCCCTCTCGAAACATTTCATTCAGTCTGGATCCTTTCATACGAAAGCAAAACAAACAATGAATTCCATTCCGAGAACAAGCCTTTGTCTGCACGCTGGAGTTTTGCTTGTTTGATTTGTTGTCCTCTTTCATTTTTCTTCCCAGCAAATCGCTCCAGGTATTCATGCTGCCTATGATCTTCAGATTTTCGTTTCTTTGCCTCGGCAATCTCTTGTTCTTCTCTTAGCTGATCAGATAGGTCAGCTGCCTTCTCCCGTTACTTTCTTTTTCTCATTTTTACTTTCTTCTTGGCGGGAGATTTCTTCTCATCATTCCTCTGCTCTACTTTCTTATCTTCAATGATCAGCTCGTCTTTCTTCTTCTCTTCAGTAGAGACTTTGATGACATCTTCTACATCCTGCGCTTGACTCCTCATCCTTGGTATCTGTTTGACCTGTGATGTTCCTATTTTCACACCCTTGGGCGGCGTCGTCATAGCAGACACGAGGCCACCATGCTGGAATCGTCTCACAATGTCTTCTAAAGGTTCCGTCTCGGACAGAAACCACTCGGTGCAGTACTCTGGACTGGCAATGGCTACGGAATTGGGGAAAACTAGCACTATGTAACTGGAGTATCTCTGCACAAGGAAAACTCTGCAAATTGCGCCATAGCTCTCAGACTCGTAAAAGTAACCCTTCTGTATGAATGATCTCTGTTTTTATGCTGAAAGCGATAATCCGTGAAGCAACGGTCATCTAAGCTGGACCCGTCGGCAGTATTAATTGAATGGACAAGACAACACCCGTCGTTTCGATCCTCATTAATTGTTGAAATCCAATCAAATTTTCCTTGAAGCGTGTGTGCAAGCGCCAGTCTCGTCGAAGATTTTACCAAATCTGGAAAAAATCATTATACTGTTGCCAAATCTAGGGCAACGTATATCTGTCGTATCTATATTAACTGCTTGTCAGAAGGCGAAGTGACTGGCCTTCTGTCCCTTTTCAAAACTGGCTCCGTGGCACGGGGAAACATCGCATTGCTGCGATGCCACACCGCATCACTTGCGCAAAACAAACTTTAATTTTTTTTTCTTTTTTTCTTTTTGACCTGCCGGTGTAGACTCATTACCGGTGCGATGCCTCCTTTCAACTACACTGGACATCTGCACTTTTGCGAGCTGAGACTTCATAAAGTCTGTTCTGCCAGTTTTCTAGACCAACATCCGAATCCGATGCGCATGAGCTGTCGCATCGCCAACTAATGTTTCTGTCTGCCGTTGGGTTGATGTAATCACTCTGATTGGCGGTCATCTGATAGAGGCTCTCCATATTACGCACCTCATCCTCTGCTCGGATAGGTTCAATATATCTAGGACCCTGAAAAGGATCCAACGGTGCAATGACCGGGATCTGTGTATCCTCAAAGGTCATTTGTCTTTTCTTTAAATCGAAAACAGCCATGTTATTGATTGCCCAATCAATACCTAGTAGAGCTGGATATGGTCTACTATCGCCAATGATTTCTATAACTTCAAAGTCTGCAAAGCTGCGAACTCCATCTCTGTCAACTGGCACTTGCGGTAATCGACCCAGTGGTGATACCCTCTGTTGATTGGCTAAGCGCAGATGGATAGGCGATATGGCTAACTTAGGGCTACCCATCTGTTCCCATGTTTGCTTAGAACATTAACTTCCGATCCTAAGTCTAGGATTACCTCATCCATTTCAAATTCTCTGACTTGTGCTGTGAGTCGCATCTCTCTTCCTGTTCTTGTATGGCCCATAATATTATGAACAGCACGCTGCGCGCTGCTCACGGAAGAAGACGACTGACACTGATCTATGATGAGCTGAAGCTCCATGGTAGCTTTCTCATTTCTCATGAGTTTCAAGCAACTCTGCAGGAAAGATTGTACGCTTCTTGTCGACTCATCCTCGTTGCACCTTCCTGATGTGGTAGTCTGCGATCTCTGCACAGGGCTAACGCCACAAGGTGTTTGCTGCGGTACGCCCTTAGACAATAGTACCTGCGATCCTGATTGTGTAGGGTCATTAAAGAAAGTTTTAGCTTCCTGAAATGTTTCTTTATTTTTCTGCAGGTCAAGTGGTGTTGATTTATTAGTAGTTTTACGCACCCACTCTTGAACTGTGTTCTCTTTGGTATCTTGCGATGTTCCACTAGTGGAAGCACCGCTGCGAGTCACAATATTGACTCTTGGTTCTAGTTCCTTCTGCTCAGCAGCAATAAGCTGAATGTTCTGGTGTACTGCTGGCTTAGGTTCTCTGATATTGGCTATCAAGGTAGGACATTCTTCTATAGCGTGTTCGTAAGATTTGCAATAGTTACATGTGGTAGTAGGGCTCTGACAGTTCCTAGCGTGATGTCCTACAACTCCACAGTTGTAACAAGTGATCGGTCCACGGCCACGGCCAAAGCCTTCACCACGGCCAAAGCCTCCTCCACGACCTCATCCTCTGAATCCTCCACCACGGCCAACATGAGCCGGTTCATGCTATGGTCCTGCTGCTGGACCCGGTGTCTTTGACTAGACTCTGTACAAGTCATGTTTTCTGTCTAACATGAGATCGTAGGCTCTGCAGTTATGTTCATCGTGTCCTACTGACTTGTAGAAGTTACAGTATAAGTTCTTAGGGGTTTGTACATACTTCTGAAGTAAAGGGCATTGCTAAGGTGGATGTCCTCTTATTCTGCAGATTTCACACCATGGCCCTTGAGTTTGTGCTAAGGGGTTAGGAGCCCTACTTGCTAAGTATTCAACAAATACTGGACAGTTATCTTTCGTATGGCCCTGTCCTTTACACTTGATACACCATAGTTCTTGTGCAACCTCTTTGCCTTTCTTAATCTCATGCAGCTGTAACGTGAGATTTGCTAACTGGTTTTGCAAGCTTGTCATTCTTGTACTAGTCTCAGCTAGAGGTGAAGGCTCTAGTTTCATTGCCATCTCCAACGCTTCATCCTGCGTACGGAGTCTCTACTGCATTAGTGGCAATCTGATGTGAGAGAGCAGTGCTGCAATAAACCATTTCTTATGCTGCTCCAGCGAAACTCAAAGCTAACTTGGTCTATGAGAGCTTTAAATTTCTGATCAAAGTCCCATACTGACTCTGTAGGTAACTGTTTGATGTCTTTGAGCTCTGTGATACACTGCGACTCGGACTTAGGTTTCCTAAATTCTTTAATCATGGCAGTCCGGACCTGTACAAGTGTTCTGGGTAGCACTGATGTATACTTCATATACCATGTTAAGGCTCGTTCCCTAAGTGTGGTGACCAACTGTACAAGTTTAATATTGTCATCTTGGATTCCTTTAATGGTCCACACGGCTTCACATAGAAACCAATGCTGTTCTGGGTCTTCTGCCCCTGTACCCTTAAAGGTAGGTAACTTCATGTCATCCCCCATTCTATTTCTACGTGGTGGATGCTGATTTGTTGTGTTACTACCACTCGGCGGTGTAGGTGTAGGTGTAGGTGATGTAGCGGTAGTATGTACTGTATGTGAACTACTAGATGGAGTTCCTACGGGATTGTTCCGAGTCCCGGTTGCTTTCTGTGGGGTATAAGGGTGGTAAGGGATACCCCCTTCTGTTATTTCTGTATTACTATGACTCTGTTGTCTAGTATTATCTGAACTGTTTTCAAATACGGAAGATCTGAAATCTACTTTATATTTCTTTCCACTACGTGTACATCCAATGTCATCAAAATCACTCTCAAACTCTTGTGACATTACACTTTCTTAGCTTATTGATTTGAGACTATATCCATTACTCCTTTTTCATGTAATAACATCTTAATGGACAAGTTTAAAGAGTTTAGGTACTTACCGTGATATCCTTTGAAGAAGTACCGCTCGGCCTCACTGAAACATTTTCTTTGCTCAACTGCAAACTCTGTGACGAAGCCTTCTAGGATGCTCGCGAGCCAGAAGTTGACTGCTCGTGAAATGGGATTGTCTATGCTCTTCACGATGTGAATTAGCTCCAGTGTCCACACAATGTTGCTTTTCTTCTTGAAGATATGCTTATCCGTTAGCTTTGATAACCAGTCGTACAACTCATTTCCATAGGTCGCAAAAAATATCATATGCAAGTTTGTAAAGATATGTTTTTGTAACCAGTCCTCTGTACTCAACATAGGACTCTTGTTTTCTATTGCAGCAAATTCTTTTTCCTTAGACCCAACCCACTGGTTGAGTTCTTCTTTAGTAGGATGCCAACAGAACATTAGCTCTGTAATGTGTTCAAAGCCAGCAACGGAACCATTTGTTGGTTAACTGTTGGGCAGACCCGGGTTTACTTATGATGTACCAACAATACCCCTAGCTCACTGGCCCTTTCGGCGACAGACCGCAGAACGGCCTGAAGTCTCACCCGAAGTGATCTTGGATGGGTTGGTTGAAGACTCAAGTGTCCTCAACCAAGTTCTGTAGCATCCTAGTGCCTTGCGACTCTTCTTAACCAGCGGGATCTCTCTGCGCAGCGCTGTTCTCTCTTCCTCGCTGGCGCTGTCAAGGGAATGACCCTTATCGCATCGCAGTCTCTCGGGCGATGCGCACACGTTCCCTTCTACTCAACCCTTTGGCCGCGATATCTCACACCGTAGCTCCTCTGACGATGCGATATCGCCTTTCTACGCTGCGATATATCTACGGTCAAACTCAATATGACTCTTAGGGTCCAAGGCTTTCTCACTGGGTAGAGTAACTCTATTGACCTTCACAGGGTGTTAAACACTCTTACTTGAGCTTTCACAGTTCAACACACTCAATCATCAACTGTACCCAACTTGTTGAACTAAGTATACTGGAATTACTTAACAAAGTAACTGCTACTGGGTGAATCAAGCACTGGTAAACTCATACACAGGATACTTGATACATTCAACTCACTGTTAACCTCCTATGTTACTGTAAACCGAGGAATAACATGCATATACTCATTAACTGATATACAACATTCATGTAACAGATAGAAAATAGTACATAAGCAAGCACAATCACATGAAATAATCACACAACACATGGATTTTACGTGGTTCACTTCTAGGGTAAAAGCTACGTCCACAGGAACTGGTTTTAATATTATATCTTGAGAGAGTAAACACAGTTCCGCTGCAACCTCATATGCAGCCTGAGATCTTCTGGATAACTCCGCACACACAGCCGGGAGCCCTTCTCTCCTAGATCTCTTCTCTTCCTATATTGCCTTCTTACAATATACTCTTCCTCTCTCTCTCAATCCCTGCAGATTGTTACATACATGCTCCAGGAGCCAGCTACTGGTTATAGTAAGATAACTACAGACTGAATAACAGAACCAGAGCTTGACTCTTCTATAATACAAAATAACTACGAGCTAACAGACTACTTGACTCTCAGACTGACTAAGTGTCTAAACAGCTAGCTAGCTAACCTTTTACAATACAGAATACATGCTTTTATAGGCGGCCCGAAGGTCTCGCCATTACAACACTGTGGGCCTGTCCCAACAGTAACCCAAAAACCCTAACTGTGACAGTCGGCTTATCCATACTTGAGCTGCCGCTTTCCGTCACACCACAACTTCCTGCAGTCTTCCACGCTTCCCAGTGCTGATCGTGGGTACCGTCGCCGTTTCCTTGGTCTCTTCCCTTCTGTCCTTCATCTTCAATACCTCGGCTCGTTGCTCATTTTCCATTAATGAGGGTAGCTGAGCCCTCCTGTCTACGCCGCTGCCTTAAGTGCAGTGGGTGAGCTCTCTCTTCTTGGCCGCTCAGGTACTGTTACCTTTGACTTACTCGTTCCAAAACAGCAGCTTTTCCTGTAGCTGTAGGACCCTACTCCAACAAAGGCCTTGAAATATGAAACCCTAGTTTCGGCAGGGTTCCGACAATGTTCGACAATGACTTCGTCTAGTACTGCTCTGATACCACGTTAGATTTTCACAAGATTACAGAAGTATATCTTAATTGCATTTACCAATAGGATCACTAGAAGAAAGAAAAAACAATAACATAAGAACTTTTATCCTAGAAACCCAAATGGAAGAAAACCCAACAACCTTCGTATAGAGATGATAATTTTAATAACAACGTACAAGGAAGAGAGAGAAAACATGGAAGTACTTTCCAGAGATAGAAACCCCAAAAATAGACTTCTCCTTCAGTGGGTGTGAACTTCTCTCTCCCAATGATGTGAATTTTACTTGAGTGAATGTGTGTTATAATGAGGGGCACCTCCTATTTATACTAATTTTCCAAGTGGAAAATTCATTGGGTCCGACTTCTCTAGGGGGGCCAATAAAATATATTTTAATAATTTATTTTTGTCTTTTATTTTCCTTGCATTTCACCCCAAGGTTCACATGGTTCTTTCCATGGTTTACATGATTAATTACATCAAGTTCAACTCCCACAGGAGGTACAATAAGAAGTACAATAATAATATCTTCTGATGTTGCACAAACTCCAACAAATTGTAGCACATTCCAAGGTCTTTGGTTGTGATCCTTAGGCCCACAATTCATATGAGATGAGAAAGAAGTTGTAGCCCAAGAGTCACAAATGCATATAGTGAGGAATCAAAGACCTTCTACTTGAAAAAATGATGTGATTATTTGAATAGATGTTATCTCTAAATATATGCCCTCTTCCTCAAAGTGGCCTTCTCTTGTTTCTTTTAATTTATTTGATATTGTTTTTCCTAATGATTTGAATGTGTCTAGACCAAATAATTCTACATACTCTATGGATGAGATATTTGTTGAGAAGCCTTAACAAGATATTCATGGTACACATCCATCTCTTTCAAAAGATGAGGTTCATTGCCCCAAGTAGTATGTGACAATTCTCGATGTTGCAAGGATTGATGTTGCCGACACTTCATAATCTCAAAAGCTTTCTGGTAAGAGCCAAAGGGTCAATTTTTCTCTTATGACAGCAACCATTTGTATTTGTAAATCAACCTTATGCAAATGCTTGTGACAAGCTAGAATGGGAAGATGCAATGGTGGATGGATACAACTCTACGATGAATAAACATGTCCACGAGTTAATTCATCTTCCCTTAGGAAAAGTGTTGTTGGTTGCAAATCAAACCACAAGACCATTTTGTCTTCAAATGGGCACATAAAGAAGCATAAAGCTCACTTCATTGCTCAGGGATTTCCTTATAAAGAAGGTATTGGTTACATTGAGACCTTTCCTCATGTTTTCAAAATGGACACCATTCAAATTATGATTTTGCTCATTCCTAGTTTCTTTGGGAGATTCACCAGAATTATGATGTCGTTCATTGCTAGTTTCTTGCGGGATATTCACCAAATGGATGTTACATTCTTTATTAGGGATATGCACGAGATGCAACAACATCATGATTTTGTTAAGGATGGTACTTCTAACCTTGTTCATACATTAAATAAGTTCTTGTATAGTTTGATGTAAGCCCTCAAAGCATGGTATGAAAAGACTAATGAATTCTTTCTTGTCAATTGTATCACTCATTGCCATACAAACTCTAACATTTATGTCAAACATATCCATGGATAAATTTTGGTACTTGCCCTATATGTAGAAAATTTAATTCTTACAACAATAGCATTGGCATGATTGTTGGCTTGAAAAAGAAGCTTACGGGCACTTATTAAATCATTGACTTCGTTATTTTGCCTTACTTTCTTGGGATTCAAGTTCTACAATTAAATGATGATATTGTCACTTCACTATGTAGTACTATTTTGACCTTGTAAAAAGGTTTCACATGTAGGATTGCAAACCTTCTCCTACCCCTTTTCAATGCGGAGTCCAATTCACTACCAAGAAGTGTAGTTCACCAGCAAGGTATGCAACTTTGCATTAACTCGTTGGCAATCCCTTATACTTGACTCATAGTAAATCAAAGATCACCTTTGTTGTGCTCATGTTTCCAGACATATGTAGGGGTAAAAGGAAAGACACTAGATTGCAACAAAGAGGATTTTTTTAGAGGAAATAAACAAAATTTCCAATTTGGCATTCAATACTCTCATTGGGGCTTAGGTGAATTTGTTTGGATTAGTGTAATTCAAAGGGTTGGAAATTAGGAGGAGCTAAACTACACTTTGTGTTATTCCTACTTTCTTGGTTCGTGATTCTATTACATGGTTGAGAAAAAGGTTATCTTTCATTTCCCTTTCTTCCACAGAAAGCCAAGTACATCGATGCTAGAATTGCTAGGTAGGAAGACATGGATTTGGACATCTTTGAAGGAATTCAACTTCACTAGGCATAATGAACATCACCTCGATGCAATAATCAAGGTGCAATTCAGAATTTTCACCATCTAGCATATGACTCAAAGAACAAATAAATATATTGAATACCATCAACACTATTCCACAACTAATACATGATCATATTATATAGATGGAATCTTGTCAAACTGAAGACCAAATTGTTGATATCTTCACCAAACCTATAACAAAGGAAAATTTTCTTTTTTAAGCATGGGGAATCAGTAACTCGTTGGGATTAGCCCAGGTTCAAATCTAACAACTTCCACTATAACCTCAAGAGTATATCCAACAACTTGCTAGCCAAAAAGACAGGCCCCAGGTTAATCTTTTGTCATTTTTATTGAATCAGGCCACATTATTCTCCAATCTTCGAAAATTCTGTCCAAGGAACTTCAAGTTATACAGAACACAATGTTGCATTTCTACGTCTTTCCTCTAACAATTTTCGAAAGACCAAACAATGGCACTCAAGTATGATGCCTACCCCTTACACTAATTGGGAATTAAATATGTAAAAATTGGTTTTAAAAGTATACTTCAAAAATGAAAGGATCCATGTCGTCCTGCCTCCTCTAACAATTTTCGAAAGACCCAAACAATGACACTTAAAGTACGATGCCCACCCATTACACTAATTGGGAATTAAATATGTAAAATTCGGTTTTAAAAGTTTACTTCAAAAATGAAAGGACCCATGTCAAGGGATGGCAAAAGAACTAGTAACATGATGAATTGGTAACAAATAGTATTCTCGTAACAGTTATTTGAATTTTGCTTCCAGGTAGAGTTGTGCTTCTAACATCATTACACAGAACACAGGTTGAGTTGTGATTGCCGTTTAAAGACCAAATTTTAAATGGGTTGGGTTCCCATCCTTCAAACATTTCATGGATATGCATAGCATTGGTTTGTTGAATGCTTTCAAAACTATATCAGCAATTGAAAGATCTACATATTACACATCAAGACAATTAGCGAGGCACTTGTACTCAAGAGTCCATAAGATTTCCCAAAAATTATTTATCTTCGTGAATGAATGATACATAATTAGGAGTTAAAACAATAATTACTTCTGCCAGATCCTTGTCTCAATCAGACCCTTTTACAGGAATCAAGAAAAAGCTTCCCAGTAAAATTTTGCTTACTTCAAGCTCTATGTCTGCAATAGCATATGACATGCACAGCAATGCCTCTGGTGCTGAAGGAGAGAGATTTCATACATCGAATAATGAAAATGAGTCTACAACAGTGCGTAGCTTTTCTTCTATTTTACTCCAGCGCCGTTCATTTGCACCAGTTGTAAGTGTGTAACATTTCCCTGCAAGCAGTTTCATGCAAAAGATGATGACAAGGCCTTGGAAGGATTAGATTTCATAGCGACCGTATAAGTAGGCAACGTAAAGGAATTACGTAATGGAATACAAACAAGAAAATAAAGAGGCAGTGATAGCAATGCTTTGCAAGCGTTTTTGTGGAATACCATAGTATTTTGTTTTATATAAAAAATGTGAAATGCCATAGTATTGTGCTTTATATAGCAAATGGGTAACAGTGCCAAGGAGAGTAAGGTTAACCATTTAGCAGGATTGCCAAATTATTAGGCAGAAACACTTCCCAACAGGATTAAATTGAGGAAAAATTGGCAAGCCAGTTGGAGAATCTTAACCCAAAATGAAACAAGAGCGAATGCCTCAAAAATCAAATTTCTTAAAATGAACTGACAAAAAATATTCGACTCTGTTTAATTAGTGTAAATTTACTTAATTTGGTCGAATCAATAGTTGTTGTGTTTAACCCACCTAAGTTAAATCCTGACATCACTTCCATTACAGGGAGGTTTCATTGAACTTCAAGATCTATTTTTCAGTCTGTCGATGATGAAGTCTGTAATTCTGGTATATTGAAAGAGGATAGGTGTATGTATAATTTTAACCAACAAGAAACCAGTAGGTTTCATTGTATACATTCTCTGCAATGGTATACAAGCATATACAAGGTATAGAGTTTTCTTCTCTCAGGTATAATAAATGTTTTACCCTAGAAGGAAAATAGGTACCATTTCCAGATCTTCACAACTTAGTGTCCCTCTGCTGCAAGTTAGAATCATACTTGGTGGTCTTTGAAACCCCACCACTAAAGCTGAAACTGTATGAACTTGTCTAAACTCATGCACCTATATTTAAATGTCATTAAGTTCCTCAAAGAATGTGTTTACTTGGATAAAGCGCTCATTCTGAATTCATAAATTCTAAGATCCTTCAGAGGGAAAAAGGCTTACATCAACAAGAATATGAAGGGGGCCTTTAGGGAATACATGGCTGTTTATGGTATAGCTGCAAATTGCATTGGTACAGTCTGATTGGCTGCAATTGTTTTTCAGTGGACACATCAGTGTAAAGTTACTTTCAATGAGATTTCTCACCACTTTAGTCTTGGGGAATTGAGAAGCCTCAAGCAAGAGTTGGCATTGCTCCCAAGGATTAACCTTGTTGCATTCCATCATGGTGTTGAGTCCCTCTCTGTGGGGGCCAGGCTCATTTGCTAAGCCTTTTTAGCCTGTGTAGACCATGTTGGAATTATTAGGGTAAACTGAACATATGGCCATGGCTCATGTATCATTATTACTTATAACTATGGCTAAGGCCATAATTTTTTCTTTTATTGTATCACTTGGTATGGTTAAGACCAACTTAGAAAAAACCTCATATGTAGACTCAATTACCATCTTCGGGTGTGTGCCCTTGTTTACTTCACCTTGAAGGGACACCTTCCCCTCTTGAAGAGACACCTAACCTAAGTTGTGCATAAAGACACAAATCAACTTCTCATTTGTATCATCTCATCTTGTAATAAAAAATACACAAGTGTGCCTCAAAGAAAGATGCCAATAACAAGAAATAGTTGTTAAAAATGTAACGTCGGAAGATATTCTATTGTATATTATTATTGTATTTTATTGTACCTCCGTCGAAGATGTTTTTCCTCCGTTCGGGGACGTCATTATTGTATTTGGTCATGCCAAAATATCAAGGTAAAACCTTCATTGTAAGTCGGAGCAATAGTCCCCAAAAGTAGTATTATATAAAATGTATTTTGAGTCTTCCTAGGTAGGTTGGCCCCAATTAGAGAACCTGGCCAACCTAGTTAGGTAAGTGAGTCACACAACTGAAGAGGATAAATAGCGAGGCACCCTCCCTCATTTATACACACTCACTCACTCAAGCTCGCTAAGAGAGCGAGAGACAAGTGCGCCAGTGTGAGAAGAAGAAGAAGTTGTCGAAGATATCTTTTCTCTGGGTATTCTATCTTGGTTTGACATTGTACTTAGTGATAGAACTATTCTGAAAAAGTTTGCATGGTTTTCTCCTTTATGGTTCCCTCGAGAAAAATTCGTGTTCTTGTGTATTGTTGTGCTTGTCTATCTTTCAGTTTAAAGATCTAACATAATTGCATTAAAGTGCAAACTCTAACATGGTATCAAAGCCACTCTGAAAGAAGGCACTATGCAATTGTGGAAACTAGGGCTTCCAAGTTCTAGCAATTTTCTCCACAAACTTTCCAGAAAAAAGGGCTAGGCTAACTCACCTCAAGGAGATGCATCTTTTGGTGGAGAAGGTTTTTAGTTTGAAGAAGTTTCATGTTTGACCTCATCGCTGCTGTCGGGGGAAACTAGGGCTTCCTAGTTCAAGGTCTTCTCTCCACAAATCATCAGAAAAAGAGGGCTAGGCTAATTCAACAGACTATGCCAAGAAGAAGTTGATCACTTTCAACAAACTATGGGAAGAATGCAATCAAGAAGAAGCTCGTTTAATAACAAGAGAAGAAAAGATGGGAGCAAATGATGATCAAGCTCTCACAGTTCACACTAGAAGAAATCACAACAAAAGGGAGGACCACCATCACAGAAGACAAAGGAGACCCAGAAGAGATCTAACCAGTGTTAGATGTTACACGTGATGAGAAGGGACACTACTCTAGAAATTGTCCCAAAAACAAAGGATCCTCCAAGACAAACAAAAAGAAGAGGCATCATGCTCACATTGTTGAAGAGGATGAACCAGAAAAGAAAAGAACAAAAGGAGATTCCTCAAGTGATGAGGAATATGTACTTTAATCCAGAAGTATAAAACCCATGATAAAGAAAAAACTCTTATCCATCTCAGTATTTGGATAAGAAGGGATGCAGTTGTGAATGAAGAAGTGGCACTCAGATTCAGGACCAGTATACAGTCCCATGTGATTTATGGTATAGAAGACTTGCTCAGCATGAGCAAGACAGACACAGGTCCTTAGAATGAGATGATGAAGTAGAGCACACTGTCAAAGACTCCAGTAATTCCTACAAGAAAACAAGGATCAAGAGGGATTCCACCAAACAAACAAACAAAGAGAAGTATTTGAATTGTCATATCATACTGTTTATATATTTATATTCCTGATTCAAAAAATGAATTATGCATGTTAGAATGTTTGCATTCATGAACAATATACTACTAACTTGCATGTGATGGGTAAGTAGCCTATGGTGCTATACAACATTCCATTGCTACTTATCTAGAATGAAACCTCTTTGCTGACATATTGGGAGTAGTGCACACTCTTAATAATGTTCTGGTAGAGATGGAAAGCATCTAGAAAGTTACCGTATGTATACGGGATATGTATAAATGTAGCATTGGCTAAGATAGTTACATGATTGTGTGAAATATGTATTTGTGATAAGAACATGTCATTATTGATATGTTTTGAAAAATATGAAATGTTTCTAACCATGCAACTGAATTTGACTTGTAGGAAAGATCGTGTACAATCACCTACAAGAAAAGAAGGATGAGACTTGTTCTGAAGAACACGTAATGACGGTTCAGCTAGAAGATTCACTCCAACAACGTACATGAAGAGGAACCTAAAGCCCCCAGGGTCAGAGACACCGTGACAGAAGAAAGAGATGCAAAAGAATATAAGAATCATGATATGATCAAGCCATAAAGAGCGGTAGATCCACCTCAAGATATGAAGACCATCTTGGGCACGAGAGATCATCCAAGATGAAGAAAAGTATAATGGGACTTCCAAATAAAGAAGATGCCTTGAACAAACTCCAGTTATGGGGCACTGTTGTGTGACACCATTAATGCAGATCCTTCCAGTTATGAAGAAGCAACCGAGAAGAAATGGAAGCAGGCTATGATCAAAGAGTACCAGTTGATCATGGAGAATGATGTCTAGGATGCGGTTCTGAGACCTGAAGGGAACTCGTGTCTTCCATGTGGATCTACAAGATCAAGCATGCCGCAAATGATAGCATTGAGAAATACAAAGCAAGGTTCGTGGTTTCACATAGAAAGAGGGAGTAGATTATGGAGTGGCATACTCCATTAACCATACACACTTCTCCAATAAAGTAGAACTGCATATTGAGCAGAGAACCACATGTGCATAGAAGGATTTGTACGAGCTCAGAAGGAACCCATGGGATAGCACATACAATTACATGAGGAGCTTAAAGATCACCTAAAGTGATGGAGATCTCAACCTTTGCTACAAGGTTGAAGATAGAAGCCTACATAGGACGAGAAACTCATAAATGGGTGCAAGAAGAACTTTTAACAAAATTCGAGATGGAGGATCTTGGTATCCAGTGACCTTGACAGATGACATGGATGGATACATAGAAGATGAGTAGCATAGGAGGCTACCTACAGAATGTTCCAATACATAGAGTACAAAATGCAAAGGGAGGATGGTGCTCTACTTCAGATGGAGTGACTACAGAAGATCTTAGAGTTCAGGAATCTTAACATGATTCGTGGGTGTGGCGAAATTTAGAGGAGATTTTCCTTAGCCAAGGAAAATGTGTGGTCGAGATCCCGAAGAGGTTCAAAATGATAAACCGCAAGGCAATGGAATCAAACTTGAAGCTACTGTGTGATGCTTCATCAGAGACGATTGATGCCACGATGTATCGACGGATGATTCATTTGTTGATGTACCTAACGAACATGAGGCTAGACATATGTTTTGTTGTGAACACCCTAAGTCAATTCCTAACGGATCCGAGACATGTTCACTTGATTATTGCAAAGCATATATTGCGGTACCTGAAGGGTACAGTTGAGTATGGGTTCAAGTATGAAGTGAATCAGAAGATTAACCTGCATGGTTATGTTGATTCGGATTGGGCAGGAAATGCCACAAATAGGAAGAGCACTTCAAGGTGCTGCTTCAGTTTGGGATCCGGTATGATCTCCTGGTTTAGACGGAAGCAATCATGGGTGGCGTTGAGTACAGTCGAATCAGACTATGTTGCAACATGTTCGGCTAGTTGTGAGGCATTATGGATTTGGAAACTATTGTCAGATTTGTTTGATCTCGAGTTAGAGGCGACTTGTATCTTTTGCGACAATCAAAGTTGCGTGAATTTGGCAAGGAACTCGGTGTTCCATGACAAGTTGAATCATATTGAGATCAAGTATCACTATATCTGGATATGGTGCAAAGAGGAGCAGTGAAGCTCCAGTATGTGGCAATAGACGAGCAGATAGCTGATGTGTTGACCAAGTCGTTAGCCAGAGTGAAGCTTGAATACTTCAGAGATCGGCTTGGTGTCATCCAGATCGAGGTCCCTAGAAAGAGGGAGTGATGAGACCGAAAGACGCAGATGCACTAGATATGGTTCTCACATGGTGGAAGACGCAGATGGTCCTTGGGACGTAATGCACCTGGGGTGCTCCTGGATGTACTCCCATGATGGAGATGATGAGAGGTCCACCGGAAGACGGAGATGCACCAAAGATGGTTCTTGCATGGTGGAAGACACAGGTGGTCCTTGGGAAGTAATCCACCTAGGGTGCTCCCGGCTGTAATCCCATGCTAGAGACGGTGAGAGGTTGACCGGTCACAAAGACACTTTGTGTGCGTCTAGACTAGTTCTCGCATGGTGGAAGACATAAGTGGTCCTTGGGACGTAATGGACCTGGGGTGCTCATGGTTGTGCTTCCATGTTGGCAGACACAAGCTGACCGTTGAGAGACGTAATGCACCTAGGGTGCTCCTAGGCTGTACCCACTGGGTGGGAGACGCAGGTGGTCTATTGGACATGAGGTGTCACCACCATCATTGAAAAACAGAGTTGAACTATGAGAAGCATCTGCAACATAAGGAGTGTCCTAAGCCATTGAGAAGATTATTGTCATCTAGAAGGAAAATAGATGTCATTTTGGACTTTTACAACATAGTTTCCCTTCCACTATTATTTAGCACCATACATGGCAGTTTTTGAAAACTTGCCACTAAAACTGAAACTATATGAACTTGTCTAAACTCATGCACCTATACTTTCAATGTCATTAAATTCCTAAAATTATGTGTTTGCTTGGATAAAGTGCTCATGCTGAAAATGTTACAGAGCAACATGTTGCAAAGGAAGCCGGAACCCCAATGTAGCCTGCCAAGACTTGAAATTATTAATTAATCAACCTCTCCTTGCTCATAAACTTCTTTTTAACTTCAACTTTTAAGATCATTCAAAGAGAAAAAGGCTGACATCAACAAGAATATGAAGGGGACATCATAAGGGTTACATGGATGGTTAGGGATAGCTGCAACCTGCTTTGGCACATAGTTTGATTCTCTGCAATTGAATTTTTATGGAGATGCAAGGTTCCTTTCAATGAGATTCATCCCCGCCTTACTCTAGCAGAATTGAGGAGCTTTAAGCAAGAGTTGGCATGCTCCTGAGAGTTCACCTCAGTGCATTCTGTCATGATGTCGAGTCCCTCTCTGTGAGGCCCCAAGCACAATTGCTACCCTTTTTTGTTCAGAGTATGGATATTCTTCACTTTGGGCCACATGCCAACCCACTACATGGTGTAATGAGGACTTTAATGAGCCTACATATGGGTAAGTTACCCACTTTATCATTTATGACTAGGTCGGCCTAGGTTGGCCTAGTCACCTCCTTTCAGCTGATGCCCCAACCCTAGAAGGATGTGTATAAATACACATTCTCTTCATTTGTAAAACATACATCCATAAATTGATAAAGTGTGATGAACACTTAAGGGAACTCTAGTTGGATCTCTCTCTCTCTCCCTTGTGCTATTTCTGACACTACACTTAGAGCATTGTTGTTTTGTTAAATGTTGTGATAAATCTGAAGGGTTTTTCTATGATTGGATTAGGGTTTGCTGAAGAAATCACCATAGATCTTCTATATTCATGTTCTCAACACGATTTCAGATCCAATGCAACTCTTCCTACCCTATCCAACACTTTTTTCAGGGTTGTTTCAGGTCTGAAAACTAGGTCTTTTTCAGCCACTTTTTGGGACAGCGGGAAAATTAAGGGATTTTCTACCCTTTCTACCACCAGGGCTCTCCATCCTTTTGTGTCATTTGGTTTTTTCCAATGAATTCAAAGGGCTATTTTTTGCAGGTTGGTGCTCTTGTAAGGCAGTGCACCTCTCTCTATCTCATTTTCCGGCTATGTTTTCAGGGTTGTTTCCGGAGGATTACTTGGCATTAGAATTTTCTGGGCAATTATTTTATCTTTAGGGTTTCAAACACTTCCTCATACATCCTTCTTGGGTCTATATAGGGGATTAATTAACCCTAATGACCTCAGGAATCAGGATGGTTCTTTTTCCATAATCAATGGAACTGTTTACTAATGGGAAGATCTGATTCAGGAAAGTTCTATAAGCAAAGAATGTCATACACAGAATTTTATCTCCAAATCTTGCACAGTTTATCTTCCAAGGATCAATGAACTTGCAAGAGTAACAATTTGTGATAGAAATCTTCTGTATGATGCTGCTAACACAATTTTTAGTCACAGATACATAGTCCCAACACTATTGATGGCTCTACAGAGAATTTTCAGCTTGTTTGTGTGGGATATTATTTTCCGTACTATGATATTTGTCCTCATGGGACATCCTATATGCAGCACACTTCAATAGCTCCCTCGTCCATATGTCCACTAGAGACAAACTTTTCCTGGTTGTAGAACCATGTTGGTATTGGTACTATAGTGTTTTGGGGAGGTTCTATCTTCAGATGGCCCGCATTCAGCATTACAAGAGTAAGGTCTAATGATTTTTCTTACTGGCCTCTTGTCCATCTTCCGGGAGGAAGTTGT
Source organism: Pseudotsuga menziesii (assembly GCA_001517045.1). Lineage (NCBI taxonomy): Eukaryota > Viridiplantae > Streptophyta > Pinopsida > Pinales > Pinaceae > Pseudotsuga > Pseudotsuga menziesii. Next base: position 1,281,180 of record LPNX010975661.1, on the reverse strand, counting down.
GAATATAGCCAACTCTATGTTGAGATGGGTATTCATTAACCCTCACACTTCTTTTCAACTACAGTTGACCATAATTTCGAGTTGGATATCCACACACCAACTCTCACTTGTATTTGAGCTGCGTATCTATAAAGCCACTCTCATCTTATATTCGAGCTTCCATCAAATTTTCACTCTCTTAGGTCCACCTATGTTGGTTATCCATAAGCCCCCACACATGTTGTATCTGAGCATCCTTGGCCGTATTCAAGCTTGTTTACACATATGGAGTTGGATCTTCTCTCTCACTTCAACTACGACTGACCTTATTTGAGGTGGGTACTCCTATCTCTTCTCTTTTATAGGATGTTTCCTCCAACGTCACTTTAAATGGATACTTCAATACCACTCTCCCAGTAGATGCACACTGTGGAGAGGATATATCTTCCTTCCTGAAATGGATGAATATATAATTTGTCACCTATTTGGAGCTTTCAGTGTCAAAAGATTGGATAAATTGGCTTGTATGGCCTATTTTAGGGGCAAGTCTCACTATTAAGCTTTGGGGTCTGTTGCCGCCTAATTCACACTTTAAGACGCAGGAAAGTCACAACCTGCTATGTGTGTCCTTGGGGGCAAGTGAGAGCTGGGGACCACTGTCACCACAGCCCACAACTCCTCCGTTTAGGCAAGATCCCAACAAAGCCAAGGGGGGTAGTCCCTATGAAAAAACTAAGTTCCAGGTTTATTAATTAATTACAAATTAATTAAAGGGATCGTTTAATAAGAATGAGGCTAAGACTCTATATTATCTAAGGCATGACAAGCGGCATGCAAAATGTAAAGATTTCCTTTAAATGACAAGCAAACCTTTAGATAAAACAAGACTAGTGCCTATTACAAATGGAGTCTAAAGATAGATTACAACTTTACAAGCTTACAAAATAAATTAGAGATTTAAGTTATAATTAAACTACAGCTTAGGTGTTTAACAATGAGATGAATGAATTATATAATTATAAACAACAATGAACCAAAATATTAAGCAATATACAGATGATTTACCAATATAGACAAAGATTCACCATATAGCAGAAAAATGCTTTGAGTGAAGATTATTAAACCAACAATAAATTAAAAATGGAAAAGACTTTAAGCAGTTAAGCATTCACCACATAACAATTGCAGAAATGAAAGTAAATACTTGTAACTGAAAAGTAAAGTGCTGGAAGTAATGTTGGAGTGCAAGTATCCTGAAATGAAAGAGTGTTGTGAAACCGATTTTGCAATGTCTCTTGGTTTATTTTAGTTAATTTTATTAAAGTTTTTCTTCTTGACGTTAAGTTTTAGAACCGGTGGTGTGACTACCCCGATCTCGTTCTTCTCAAGTCAAAGAGGGAGTGTTGTTGCGCTCAACAAAGTGGGAACAAAGCCCACCCGTAGCTCACAGGTCAAACCCCAATGGCCTGGTGCTCAACAAGGGGGACGTCAAAGCGCCTAGAGACCCCCCACGGTCTACTACCCCAAGTCGCCTCCGAGGTCACTGTTTTTAATCAACCGGAAAATTACTAGATGGATGCCTATTAAACTAAGACTTCCTTGTCTCCTGGTCGTATCTCGTGAGTACCCCGAAGGGTGATAACCGAGTAGAGGAACAGAAGATGGGAAGTTGTTGTTGGTAAGTTTTAGAAGTAAATTTTATCTGGGTGATTAGCATGCAATGTTTATTTTAAAACGATCAACAAGATCAACCAAGCTGTATCCCTTATGGGAGGTGCCGGTATTTGATCTTGGACTTGGAAAATAAAATGTGTTTGATTGTAGTATAAGGAAAGAAAGTTGTCTGAGCTAACTAAGCCCCCACTTCTCCTGTTTTTCATATCCAGCTTGAAGTCCCTAAATGGAGATGACAAGTGGATAGAGGATACACAGGATTAGATGGGTTGTATGATTACTTTTTTAACAGGAAAAATAAAATTGCATAAACAGAAATCTAAGCAACTAGTATCCTACTTCCTACTCTACTTCCTAATCTATTTACTTATGGATTACAAATGCTTATAAGCTTTGAAAAATACCCCAAGAGAAACTCTCATTGGGGTTTACAATAATCAGAAAATGAGAGAGAGGTGAGGTGAGGGTTTGAACCCCTTTTTGAACCGGTTGAAGGTTGAGGAAATTCTGGGCCTATTTGGGCAACACCTCCCCTTCACCTTTGCAAAACCTGTCACAAACTAGAAAGCTATCTTTGCTGGAAATCACAGGAAACACTAAAGGGATTTATCAGAAAAAATTAGTACAAAAATTTACAAATTTACAGCAAAAATCTGAATGTAAAAAGTGACAGGAATATGATATTTAGAGGGCTGGAAAATGAGTTTCGAGCCACCTAAATGATGTTTAAATAGCAGAAATAAAAGCCTATACTAATATATAATAGGTTGGGGCCCTAAAACAAGGGTTATATTCACTATACAGTGAATAAAACCCAGTTTCAGGAAGGCTGAAAGTCAATGGCCGAATTTAAAATTTGCCGAAACGAAACCCTTGGAGAGATCTCCTTGCTTGGACAACTTGCAAATAAGTCTAGATCTGCAAGATACCGTAAGCCTAGTGACGAATGTCCAACAGTTCCTGCAAAATACTTTGAAAGAAAATGTTAAACCATTCACAAAAGAAAGCAAAAATACTTTTACTCTCTAATCTCTCCACAAAATACTTTGTGGAGAGCTAACTAGACTAATACAATAATGCAAAACTAAAAAAAATACAAATTACCTCGCAAGAAATGGATCATGAAATGCTGCACAATGTCCCTCCAAAGAATTCTTTTATTAAATGGCCCAACTAGGGCAAAGCTTCAATACAAAAGTGTGGTAAGAAAAATATGAGAGAGTACGGAGAAATATTCCGGCAGCATAACAATAGCATGAGAGATCATGTCAAATGAGGGAGTGAGACCCTCATTATATAGTTGAGGAAGATCCCAACCCTTTGAAGATCAATGGCTGAGATTAGATCTAGATCTGGGGTTTAATCTCCACCACTAGATCTAGGTATTTGACTTTCCATTCTTCTCAATTAATCCACACCCTTAGATTAATTTTTAATCAAAGGCCCAGAAGCTTGATCCATGTCTCAAGTAATCTTCACCTTTAGATCTAGGTCTTTGACTTAAGTTCACCCTTTAGATCTTGCTTTTAGGGTTTAGCTGGGCCCATAGGCTAGGCGCCCCTCTAAGTATGGCGTTTTCCTCCAAGTTTAGCGCCCTCTCCAAATGCATTAGCGCTCCTCTTTAATATAGCGGCCTTCCAAAAAATGATGTAGCGCCCTCCTTTAAACAAGTAGCGCTCCACTAAAAATGGCTAGCGCTCCTCCATTTGGTGGAGAATCTCCAAACTAGTGCCCTTTATAATGGCTAGACGTCCTCTAAATATGGTAGACGTCCCCTTTATTTGGCTAGCGCCTCCATTTAGCATGCGCCCTCTATCTTTAGTAGCGCCCCCATAATAGCTAGCGCCCTCCATAATATAGCGCCCACCTCCATGTTTGGTTAGCGCTTCACTATATTTAACAGCGCCCCACCATTTTGGTAGCGCCCTTCATCACTAGAGTGGGTCTTTTCCTTAGCATGAGCGCCTCCTCTATATTTGGTGAGGGTTTAACTTGGACGTGGCTCCTCCTTTAGCATATAGTGCCCCACTATTTATGGTAGAGGTTTTACATTAGCGCCCCCACTAAACTTAGGGTTTGCCACTTAATCCAAGTCTTCTAGCTTGGCTTTGACTTTAGCTATTTTGCTCCCATAAAAATTTTTAACCTTAGACTTAGGCTAAAAATTAATTCACCTTAGATTTAATTTTCTTTTAATTTAATTTTTAAATTTTTCCAATTTTGAATTAGGAAAAATTAAAAATAAATTGAAAAAATCATATCTTAGCCATGGGGGGGTGGAAAAATTTGAAATAAAATTTTCCTAGGCTTAACAACCCCCAAACAAATTTACCATGGCATTATTTGATTTTTTCCTTCAAAATCAAATAATGTGAATTATTGACTTAGGGAAATTAATTAATTCCCTAGGAAAATAGACCTTGCTTAGACAAAATGGTCCATCTCCTCAACCACCTATCAAAATGACATGGGACTCGAAGCAGTGGCTTAGGGGGTTTCATAGCAATTTACTTTGCATTCATAGCCCCTATTACAGAATGCCAGTGATTGAGCAATTACATTATTACATCAAAAACTGAGTTAATTAATCACCAAGGGGTGAAATTAATTAACCAGAAAAAATAAATAAAAATACAAATATACAACGAAACTTTGCAAGACTCTATACAAATGTCTAGCATGGTCATGAATCACATTTTGAAGCCTTAGCCACCTCATGGACTTGATTGGTAGAACGCCCGTCACCACTTTGGAGGATTTTGAGTGAAAACCAAACCGATTAAACTCGTTTACACAACAAGATCAATTGGAAAGGGAAAAACACTCGATGAGGGGACTTCCCTAACAACCAGTTCCATGGTGTGGCATCCGTATCATATGACCCACACTAGCACATAAAATTACATTAATTTTCCCACGCAGGGGAGCGGACATTTCATTTTACAAAGGGGCAATAGCCCTACAGAAGTGAAAAAATCCTCAGATTTTTCCAAGGTACCCTTAGTACAACTATGTACATCTTCATGTACATGGAGTTGCCACCTAGTCGAAATAGGTGGGCAACATCTGGCTCCAACTTGGGGACATGTGTTCGATCATCGGAGAGCACATGAGAACTCCAGAATCCTGCAACCACAAATTTCTCACCAATAACCAACATAAGGCCTCTAGTAAAAGCAATAAATAAACAATAAACAATGAAATTGCTATACATATATGCATAAACAATAAACAAATGAAATAATACAAAACTTTCAAAATACAAGGAAAAGAAAAAAAAAAAAAAGTTAGAGATACGTTACAAAGGGTGTCCCTTTGGACACCATGTTGACTCTATGTGTAATAAAGCTTGAGCTGTTGACCATTCCTTGGAATGTTCAATGGCTCACCATCCAAGTGACTTAGGTTGAAAGAATTTGGACCTGCAACTGATCTGATCACATAAGGGCCTAACCACAGGCTGTCAAATTTCCCATGCTTCCCTGGCTTTTCTCTGCCTTTGTCCCATAGGACAACTGTATCCCCTACTTTGAGGTCTCTCTGTCTAGCTGACTTGTCAAAGGCTTTCTTTGTCTTTTCCTGACTTTTAAAGTTTTGATCATAAGCATTTCTCCTTATTTCATCCAACTCAACTAACTGATTTACTCTGTTTTGAAGTGCAGACTCTTCTATGTCAAACTCTCGGAGCAACTGATACACTGGCAGGGTAAGGTGAATCGGCAGCTGGGCTTTTACACCATATACCAACTCAAAATGACTCTTGCCTGTAGATGCTTTCTTTGTTATTCTATCAGCCCATAAAGCATGTTTTATTTTACTGTCCCGAGACCTTTTGTTTTCCCCAACAATTTTATTGACTATGGTCATTAAGTTTTTGTTACTAGATTCTGCTTGACCATTTCCTCGAGGATAATAATCTGATGCATGAGACAAAACT
>LPNX010975661.1:1219576-1274711 GCA_001517045.1 Pseudotsuga menziesii | reverse complement strand
TTGCAATAAAGTTTCCATTTTAGGGAGGGGATAATTATCTTTTTTGCACACAATATTTAGATTTCTGAAGTCCACACATAACCTGATTTGACCATTCTTCTTTCTAACCACTACCAAATTTGATCACCAAGAAGAATGTCTAGTGTGGGCTATTATTCCAGCTTTCAACATTTTTTGAAGTTCTTGTTGTACTAAGGGAGCCAGCTTAGGATTTATTTGTCTAAGTTTCTGTCTAAAAGGTTTGGTTTCTTCTTTAAGTGGAATAGTATGCTGAATTACATCTTCCTTATAGACTTTGAGTTCATCATATGTGAAGGCCAAAACATCCCTATATTCCCTTAGCAAGTTAATAGTCTGTTATCTTTCTTCTCTAGGTGTCTTTTTGCTAATTTTAACCATTCTAGGTTCCTCATTAGTTCCTATGTTTACCTCTAAGTAATCACTTGGCTTTGTACCTGATTCTTCTTTAGGTTTATGGCCATCTTCTCTATCAAATGCCCTTTCTAAAGACACAACTTTCCTAGGGGCTGGATTAAGCTTTTGACTTTCTTCTGCATAATAACAACCTTCTTCCTCTTCACTAATGTGAAAGTCAGAAAATTCTCCTATATTACTCAAAAACTTAATCACTTGTTTATCATCATCAAAAACCTGCCAATTATCTACATTATCTGGAATTGAAGGCCTGAAGATAACTTCCATTTTAACTTCTTCCTCTACTAACTCTGGCGGTCTCTGAAGGGTGGAAGCAGCAACTGCAAGTCTATCTGCCTTAGCATTAAGTTCTCTAGGAATCGCAATAAATTCTATGTGATCAAAACATTGAATAAGATCCAAAATTGCATCCCTATATCTTCTTAACCTTTCTGATTTGCAGGCAAACTGTTTATTAACTTGTGAAATGATCAAATCTGAATCACCTTTAACCTCTAACTTCTTGATACCCTTATCTTTACACACCTCTAAACCAAGGAGCAAGGCCTCATACTCAGCCACATTGTTGGTGGCATTAAATTCTAGTCTATAGGAAAAATTGAATTCCTTATGAGAAGGGGATTCAATAACTATGCCTGCACCTTTACCAGCTCTAGAGAAGGCCCCATCAAAATGCATATGCCAAATTTGATTAACTCTTTCATCTTCATCTGATTCTTCAATAGGTCCTAAAGAGTTAGCCAAAATTGCATAATTTCCCAAGTCATAATTTTTATATTTTAATTCATTGCTTGGATTTCTTGAGTCTTCCACATGGTGTCTCATCTCCAACTCTCGATTCAATCTAACAAAACTTCCTTCAGGAGTTGGAATGGTGGTGTAGGTTAAGTCCATTTGAATATTTCCTCCTAAGTCTGCTCCAGTTTTTCTTGAGAGTAACATACCCCAAGCATCTGGGACATCTATCGCTACTATGTCCATTTCTATTTGAATGTCTGGAAAAGCTGCTAAGTGTACTTGTAAGCCTTTAATTAAACCACACACTTCAATCTTCTTACTGTCCATTGCACAAATGTTATGATAAGGCCTTGAGATCCTTAGATTTAATTGTTCCATAACTTTTTTAGTCATTACATTTGAACTAGCCCCTGAATCTAACATGCAGTTGTGTAGAAGATGATTGTTTACTAACAACGAGAGGAAGAAAGGCTGATTCTTTTCATTTCCTTTGTCCATACTTCGAAGAATAACAGGTGCATCATGGTAGGCTATGGCTTTATCAACATTATTTTGATAAGGTTCTTCTATAGCTTTGAGTAATTTTCCCTTTTGAGAAGGGATCTTCATGAGTTCTGCTACAGGAACCAACATCTTAGCATTATTTAACCATCCTCCTAGATCAATGTTTAATTGTGTATTAGGAGCAATTTGAATAGGAGGGGAAGGAGGTACCTTAGGAACATTGATTGGAGTTCTTTCTTGTCTTTGATTCTTCTTACCATTTCTTTGGTAAGTTATTCCTCTATACTTAGAGAAATATGACACTTGCTGCTCACTAGGCTTAGGGCCAAAAGCTGCTTCTGCTACTTCATTTATTGATTCAACACTTTGACTATTTTCAGCTAGATTCATCCATTCATACATGCCAACATCATACTTCTGCCCACACATATTCCCTTGTTCATTCATTTTATCATTTATGATTTGTAAAAAGACTTGACAAGTGTTTTCTTCATGAAAATCCCCACAAAGCCTACAATACGGAATAGCTTGATGATCAACCGCATTGGTAGACTCTAGAGGATTAGGGGGCCTTTGATCTTGAGGTGGAGGTCGTCTTTGGTTTTGCCACCTATCATTTGGCTTGTTTGGATGGAAATTTTTTCCTCTGTTTCTTTCCAAAGAAACTACCTTGTTTTGTAAGGCTGTCTGGTTTGCCTGCATGGCAGCTAGCTGATTAGCATGATTCAATTCCATTTGCTTAATCAGTTGGGTGAGCTTATCTATGGAGTCACCTTGAGGTTCCTGGTTTTCAAACTTAACCTTTTTTACTTCATTAGTTTTTGAAGAACTACCCCTTGAAAACCTAGGAATATTAGATTTACCAACAGCTTGCATGTTCTTATCTATCTTGATGGCCTTTTCTTGTGCATCCTTAAGATCTGTAGGTTCCTTATCCCTTATTTGATATTTCATTTCTCCTTCAAATGCTTGGATGTAATGAATCAAGAGAGATGCTTCTTGGGGCTTGATGTCTGTAGGTAAACTTTTTACTAAGTCATTAAATCTTTTATTAAATTCTTCCATGGTCTCATTTTCTTGCTTTTGACTAGTATGCAAGGTTGCTAACAGGAAATGGTTATTCCTTCTATCACCCCATCTATCATTGAAAGCTTCAATGATTGCTTTGAGAGTTTTGAACTTATTATCATTCTGATCTTGAAACCATTCCATAGCATCATCTTCTAAAGATAAAATAAACAGCTTCATCTTGACATCCTCAGAGTTATGAGCATGGCACCACTTGGCAAGGCATTGGTTGAACTTGGTGATGTGAGACTTGGCACTGACGGCATTATTACCTTGAAAGGAAGGTAACTTTTCTATAGCTTTATCTGGCAAATCATGAGGATAACCAATGATGTTAGAAAAATCACAAGGCTTGCATAGATCATCCATTGGTGTGGGTTGGTTGTTTTGGGCAAACAACAAATGGATATCAGAGACAGCCTCTTCTCCAAGATTTGCAAGGAGTCTATCGAGAGCAAGCCTATTCAACCTCCTCCTATATACCCTTTCAGGTTCGGCGAGGGAGTTGAGTAGACCACCTGAATGGCTCCGGGTAGAATACCTTACTATATTTGAAAGTGGAGTCGCCACTTGGAGAAAAAGATAGCTCTAATATGGGTAAACAAGTTATTAAAATTAATTAAAGAATTTATTAACAGTTTAATGAATTAAAGAATCGAAAATTTAAGAAATTAACTAATTAAGTCAGACCAAGGGCAAATGACTTGTCCCCGGCAATGGCGCCAAAGATGTTGCCGCCTAATTCACACTTTAAGACGCAGGAAAGTCACAACCTGCTATGTGTGTCCTTGGGGGCAAGTGAGAGCTGGGGACCACTGTCACCACAGTCCACAACTTCTCCGTTTAGGAAAGATCCCAACAGAGCCAAGGCGGGTAGTCCCTATGAGAAAACTAAGTTCTAGGTTTATTAATTAATTACAAATTAATTAAAGGGATCGTTTAATAAAAATGAGGCTAAGACTCTATATTATCTAAGGCATGACAAGCGGCATGCAAAATGCAAAGATTTCCTTTAAATGACAAGCAAACCTTTAGATAAAACAAGACCAGTGCCTATTACAAATGGAGTCTAAAGACAGATTACAACTTTGCAAGCTTACAAAATAAATTAGAGATTTAAGTTAATACAGATGATTTACCAATATAGACAAAGATTCACCATATAGCAGAAAAATGCTTTGAGTGAAGATTATTAAACCAACAGTAAATTAAAAATGGAAAAGACTTTAAGCAGTTAAGCATTCACCACATAACAATTGCAGAAATGAAAGTAAATACTTGTAACTGAAAAGTAAAGTGTTGGAAGTAATGTTGGAGTGCAAGTGTGCTGAAATGAAAGAGTGTTGTGAAACCGATTTTGCAATGTCTCTTGGTTTATTTTAGTTAATTTTATTAAATTTTTTCTTCTTGACGTTAAGTTCTAGAACCGGTGGTGTGACTACCCCGATCTAGTTCTTCTCAAGTCGAAGAGGGAGTGCTGTTGCGCTCAACAAAGTGGGAACAAAGCCCACCCGTAGCTCACAGGTCAAACCCCAATGGCCTGGTGCTCAACAAGGGGGACGTCAAAGCGCCTAGAGACCCCCCATAGTCTACCACCCCAAGTCGCCTCCGAGGTCACTGTTTTTAATCAACCAGAAAATTACTAGATGGATGCCTATTAAACTAAGACTTCCCTGTCTCCTGGTCGTATCTCGTGAGTACCCCGAAGGGTGATAACCGAGTAGAGGAACAGAAGATGGGAAGTTGTTGTTGGTAAGTTTTAGAAGTAAATTTTATCTGGGTGATTAGTATGCAATGTTTATTTTAAAACGATCAACAAGATCAACCAAGCTGTATCCCTTATGGGAGGTGTCGGTATTTGATCTTGGACTTGGAAAATAAAATGTGTTTGATTGTAGTACAAGGAAAGAAAGTTGTCTTAGCTAACTAAGCCCCCACTTCTCCTGTTTTTCATATCCAGCTTGAAGTCCCTAAAGAGAGATGACAAGTGGATAGATGATACACAGGATTAGATGGGTTGTATGATTATTTTTTTAACAGGAAAAATAAAATTGCATAAACATAAATCTAAGCAACTAGTATCCTACTTCCTACTCTACTTCCTAATTTATTTACTTATGGATTACAAATGCTTATAAGCTTTGAAGAATACCCCAAGAGAAACTCTCGTTGGGGTTTACAATAATCAGAAAATGAGAGAGAGGTGAGGTGAGGGTTTGAACCCCTTTTTGAACCGGTTGAAGGTTGAGGAAATTTTGGGCCTATTTGGGCAGCAACTCCCCTTCACCTGTGCAAAACCTGTTACAAACCAGCAAGCTATCTTCGCTGGAAATCACAGGAAACACTAAAGGGATTATCAGAAAAAATTAGTACAAAAATTTACAAATTTACAGCAAAAATCTGAATGTAAAAAGTGACAGGAATATGATATTTAGAGGGTTGGAATGAGTTTCCAGCCACCTAAATGATGTTTAAATAGCAGAAATAAAAGCTTATACTAATATATAATAGGTTGGGGCCCTAAAACAAGGGTTATATTCACTATACAGTGAATAAAACCCAGTTTCAGGAAGGTTGAAAGTCAATGGCCGAATTTAAAATTTGCCGAAACGAAACCCTTGGAGAGATCTCCTTGCTTGGACAACTTGCAAATAAGTCTAGATCTGCAAGATACCGTAAGCCTAGTGACGAATGTCCAACAGTTCCTGCAAAATACTTTGAAAGAAAATGTTAAACCATTCACAAAAGAAAGCAAAAATACTTTTACTCTCTAATCTCTCCACAAAATACTTTGTGGAGAGCTAACTAGACTAATACAATAATGCAAAACTAAAAAAAATGCAAATTATCTCACAAGAAATGGATCATGAAATGCTGCACAATGTCCCTCCAAAGAATTCTTTTATTAAATGGCCCAACTAGGGCAAAGCTTCAATACAAAAGTGTGGCAAGAAAAATATGAGAGAGTAAGGAGAAATATTCCGGCAGCATAACAATAGCATGAGAGATCATGTCAAATGAGGGAGTGAGACCCTCATTATATAGTTGAGAAAGACCCCAACCCTTTGAAGATCAATGGCTGAGATTAGATCTAGATCTAGGGTTTAATCTCCACCACTAGATCTAGGTATTTGACTTTCCATTCTTCTCAATTAATCCACACCCTTAGATTAATTTTTAATCAAAGGCCCAGAAGCTTGATCCATGTCTCAAGTAATCTTCACCTTTAGATCTAGGTCTTTGACTTATGTTCACCCTTAGATCTTGCTTTTAGGGTTTAGCTGGGCCCATAGGCTAGGCGCCCCTCTAAGTATGGCGTTTTCCTCCAGGTTTAGCGCCCTCTCCAAATGCATTAGCGATCCTCTTTAATATAGCGGCCTTCCAAAAAATGATGTAGCGCCCTCCTTTAAACAAGTAGCGCTCCACTGAAAATGGCTAGCGCTCCTCCATTTGGTGGAGAATCTCCAAACTAGCGCCCTTTATAATGGCTAGATGTCCCCTTTATTTGGCTAGCGCCTCCATTTAGCATGCGCCCTCTATCTTTAGTAGCGCCCCCATAATAGCCAGCGCCCTCCATAATATAGCGCCCACCTCCATGCTTGGCTAGCGCTTCACTATATTTAATAGCGCCCCACCATTTTGGTAGCGCCCTTCATCACTAGAGTGGGTCTTTTCCTTAGCATGAGCGCCTCCTCTATATTTGGTGAGGGTTTAACTTGGACGTGGCTCCTCCTTTAGCATATAGCGCCCCACTATTTATGGTAGAGGTTTTACATTAGCGCCCCCACTAAACTTAGGGTTTGCCACTTAATCCAAGTCTTCTAGCTTGGCTTTGACTTTAGCTATTTTGCTCCCATAAAAAAATTTAACCTTAGACTTAGGCTAAAAATTAATTCACCTTAGATTTAATTTTCTTTTAATTTCATTTTTAAATTTTTCCAATTTTGACTTAGGAAAAATTAAAAATAAATTGAAAAAATCATATCTTGGCCATGGGGGGGTGGAAAAATTTGAAATAAAATTTTCCTAGGCTTAACAACCCCCAAACAAATTTACCATGGCATTATTTGATTTTTTCCTTCAAAATCAAATAATGTGAATTATTGATTTAGGGAAATTAATTAATTCCCTAGGAAAATAGACCTTGCTTAGACAAAATGGTCTATCTCCTCAACCACCTGTCAGAATGACATGGGACTCGAAGCAGTGGCTTAGGGGGTTTCATAGCAATTTACTTTGCATTCATAGCCCCTATTACAAAATGCCAGTGCTTGAGCAATTACATTATTACATCAAAAACTGAGTTAATTAATCACCAAGGGGTGAAATTAATTAACCAGAAAAAATAAATAAAAATAAAAATATACAACGAAACTCCGCAAGACTCTATACAAATGTCTAGCATGGTCATGAATCACATTTTGAAGCCTTAGCCACCTCATGGACTTGACTGGTAAACGCCCGTCACCACTTTGGAGGATTTTGAGTGAAAACCAAACCGATTAAACTTGTTTACACAACAAGATCAATTGGAAAGGGAAAAACACTCGATGAGGGGACTTCCCTAACAACCAGTTCCATGGTGTGGCATCTGTATCATATAACCCACACTAGCACATAAAATTACATTAATTTTCCCACGCAGGGGAGAAGACATTTCGTTTTACAAAGGGGCAATAGCCCTGCAGAAGTGAAAAAATCCTTAGATTTTTCCAAGGTACCCTTAGTACAACTATGTACATCTTCATGTACATGGAGTTGCCACCTAGTCGAAATAGGTGGGCAACAGGGTCAAAAAACCGTTTGAAACCTTTCGGGGCTATTTTGAGAGCTTGAATTGCCTCAATCAAAGTCCATATGAAGAAGTTATGTCTCCTGCAAGTTGACCTATCCAATTGACCACAATGGTACCGAGTGGATTCCACGTCAGCTCTTATTTCTCACACATGTGGAGTTAGTCACGTGTGGACCTTCAAGAACATTCTAGAAGACCAAAACCCTAACCCTAATTGGGCATTGGGGCATGCAACCACCCTAAAATTAACCCTATATGGCTATCAAGCTATGTTAAATACTAGGCCAGTAGGAGAAGAAGGGGTTCCATTCTTTCAATGTATTGTATTGTTCCATAGTTGAGCAACAGCACAGGAGTGGATGTTAGAGTAGAACAAAGGAGATAGGAGATCCTGTAGTAGCCATTTTGGTCGTAGAGTCATAGGTAACTCCATAGAGAGTACCATTTCCTTTGTATTTGCATTATGATATGAAGAGCAAGGCATAGTCCTCATTTGTGGCTGAGTTTTTCCCCATTCTGCTATTGTGTCGATTGTGTACTTATTTACTCTAGTTATTCTTGCTCCAATTCCAATTATTTGGGCATTTCATAAAAATAAGCTAACAAAAAAAGAACCAAGTTGTTAGATCTGTTGTGACGAACTATTCCAGTGGAATATCCACAGAAGTTTATGGATCATATTGGTATCAGAGCAACTTTTCTTTGGGTTTTGTGGGTAATCGCATGATCTAGTAGTTCGTGAAAAAAAGACTTCAAACACTAGCTATGGCGAACGAGTCTGTTCAAGGACGAGCGAACGATTATGAGCAACGATTTACAAAGTTGGAAATACAAGTTGTCGATATCTCACGCAACACGTAAATCCTCATGGCGTCTCTAAAGAATGAGTTTGGATCTTTCGGTGATTTCAGAGGCTCTAACTCGAATTTTGGATCATAGGGGAAATTGTTAGATTAAAGCGACCCAAAAAAGGAGCCAATGAAAGAGCTCGAGAAAGAGCAATCGACTTCCAATACTAATGTTCCTTCCTAGTCTCTCTTCAAGATGGAAGCGAAGGTCAACAACAAGTTCTATCAAGGTTAGATCGATGCTCTAGAACTGAATCAATGGTTGCAGCAATTAGAGGTTAATTTTAGTATCCATCAAATAGTCGAGGATCAAAAGATCTCATTTGCCTAACTTAAGTTAGAGGGCCATGCATTAACCTGGTGGGAAAGCCACACAGAAGCACTTAGGCCAAGGGGTGATCCACCAGTAACTAAGTGGGAGGAATTTAAAACCTTCATCAAGTCTCGGTTCTACCCTATTAGGTATGTAGAGGACCAATGGATCTATTGGCATTACTTCAAGAAAAAGCAGGAGAAGAGTCTCCAAGATTACACCACCGAGTTTAGGAAGATGGGCTAGGTATCTTACCCAAGAACCCTGATGTACTCCTCAAGTATCTAGGGGAATTACATAGTCACATACAAAGGCAAGTGATGATCTTCAAGCACAGGACAATTGATGAAGCCTGTGTACAAGCACAATATCTAGAAAACACAAGCCAGAAGAAAGGATATCCAAGCGGTTCAAAATAGAAAGAGAGCCAAGATGCTAACAAGGAGGGAAGAAGTGGAAGTGAAAGGAGAAGAAGACTACAACCACGGTACATCAATGCAAGGATCTAAAAAGCCACTATAATCATTGTAACATCAATGGTCATACTAAAGAAAAGTGTTGGAAGCTACATCCAAAGTTGAACCCTAAGAACCGCAAGAAGGATGCCAAGAAAAAGAACCTTCTAGCCACGAAGTCAAGCAAGGAGTTAGAAAGTAGCTTGGATGTGGACGAGAATATTATTTGTACCACAATGTAAAAGGAGGTGAATCTAAGTAGCCTTCACCCCAAGGAAAAGAAGGAGATGAAACTCTTCCACGTCAAGATCCAGGTCAAGAAGACCATGATCAATGCTCTATTTGATTCTAGTTCACAAGAAAGCCTCATAGCAGAGGATTTGGTATGTGGGCTTGGATTGAAAGTGCATGATAATCCTAGTCCCTAACCATTGGGATGGGTAAATAAGGACGCAGAGCTGAGACTCACGAAATAGTTCAAGATCAAGTTTGCCATAAGTGCAGAGTATGTTGATGAAGTGGAGGTATACGTAGTACCCCTGGATGTTTGTGGTGTAGCGTTCAAAAGCCCCTAATACATGTATATGAGGGATGCAATCTTCATGAGTAGAGCTAGCCAATACAGCTTGATCAAGGAC
This sequence comes from Pseudotsuga menziesii, assembly GCA_001517045.1. NCBI lineage: Eukaryota > Viridiplantae > Streptophyta > Pinopsida > Pinales > Pinaceae > Pseudotsuga > Pseudotsuga menziesii. The sequence goes on along the minus strand of LPNX010975661.1, from coordinate 1,264,917 downwards.
ATGAATCCTTCATCATCAATGTGCACAAAGGTAAATTGAAGATCTCTCTGGTAAGCGCCAACCAAGCGAAAAAGTTGATCAGTTCAAGTAGGAAGTTTGTATTGCTTTTCTTAAGGCAAAACAGCAAGAAGGTGAATCAGTAAAAGTGAAGGCATCCTCAGAGGGATGTACCAAAGAGCAAAAATGCTATTTGGAAAACCTTTTGCAGGCACACAGAGAAGTGTTCCAGCAACCTAAGGGGATACCTTCTAAGACGGAGGTGGAGCAAGATATAACTATTACCAGACTCTCCATTGTCGAACATCAGACTGTACAGACAGTCTGTTACAGAAGCAATTGCAGTAGTTGTTGGAGCAGGGCATGATATGATCAAGCACCTCACCTTGTGGGTCATCTATCATCATATTACCCAAGAAGGACGAGACTTGGAGGATGTGCATCGACTACAAAACATTGAATGAGATCACGCTCAAGAATCAATACCCTCTGCCCAGGATCGATGATCTGTTGGACTAGTTGCAGCATGCCAAGTACTTCACCAAGTTGGATCTCAAATCAGAATACCGCCAGGTGTGAGTGCACGAAGAAGACACCCAAAAGATTACCTTCAAGGCTAGGAAAGATCGATATGAATGGTTAGTAATGTCATTTGGTTTATGAAATGCACCAACTACATCTATGCATTTGATGAATGATGTATTACGCGTTTTCTTAGATTCATTTGTTATAGTATATCTAGATGACATATTGGTTTAAAGTGCTACCTGGGAAGATCATATCTCACATATCATGCAGGTGTTGGAGACCTTGAAAAACATCAACTCCTAGCATACCTTAAGAAATGTGAATTTGTCCAACATTCTTTGGTGTATTTGGGGCAAGTGATTGGTGGAGGAGAACTTAACGATTGATCCCACAAAGATGGAGGCCATCACTAAGTGGCCTACTCCTACAAATTTCACTAAAGTTAGGAGCTTTTGGGGGAGAGCACAATACCTTCAGAAGTTCATAGCTTCCTTTTCGGTTGTGGATGCTCCTCTACATGCCAACAACAAGGGGTTCCAGTGGGGGAAGAATCAACAAAACGCCTTTAAAGAGATCAAGCGAAAGATTAGTCATGCAACAGTTCTTCGATTGCTTAAATTGTAAAATCCTTGCGAATTGGAGACAAATGCAAGTGGGTATGCTATGGGAGCGATTTTGATGCAAGAAGGGAGGCCAATATACTATCATTCTGAAATGTTCCATGGTGGAATTTTGAACTACCCTACATATGATAAGGAACTCTATGCCTTGGTTCAAGTAGTTAAGAAGAGGAAGCACTATCTAATGGGAAAGGAGACCATCATTCACATTGATTACTGGCCGCTGCAGTATTTGCAAGCCCATAATAAGCTACAACATACCAACCATTATAAGTGGATGGAATTCTTACAACAATTCCATCTAATCATCAAGTATAAGAAAGGTAATACAAACAAGCTAAAAGACATGCTCTCAAGACCACCTACGACCAAGATTATAGCTTTGGGAACTCTTATGCACATGGAACCTTTAACCCATGATGCATACAAGGAGGAAAACATAGAAGATGAAGACTTCAAGGAGGTATTTCAGAAACTGCAAGGCCAGTTCCATGTAGAAGAAGGTTCCAACAAGGTTAACTATCATCTCTAGGATGGGTTAGTCTAAAAGTTGGACAAGCTCTATATTCCTAAAGGAAAGAATTTGCAGCTTATCAGAGAGGCACACACCTCCAAAGTTGCAGGGCATTTTGGTGTAGGGAAGACATTTGCAAACTTACAGAGGTATGTTCACTAGCCTAGAATGTGTTACCGACTAGGCTGCACCTAGTTGGACTTTTTGTGAGCTGCCATTGATGAACAAGATACTTGTTCATATTCAAAGTTCAAAAGTCCTTTCAGGCCTTCATGGCCGTTTTATTTTTTGTAACACATGTTCATACCCCCTTGGGGAAATTCTAAAAAATGTCCTAGCATTTAATTTTTTATAAAAGGCTTGGCTTCCCGGACTTAAGCATCAAGCCGACTAGCCCATATTGTTTTTCCCTTGGGTATTATTGGTTGTTGAACAAACGACTAATAATTTATGAGTTTTTCACTCACACCTCCAAAGCTGCGATAGTCATCTTGGTATTTTGGCCTAGGGAGGTTATTAAAGCCTTTGTGTCGGTGTTTTTCACCATGCTAGGCATTCGAATTGAGTTGTATAGACATGTACTAGGTCCCCCTAGAGTTTCGTCAATTTTCGAGAAAAATAAAATTTTCCCTTTTTTAAGCCATTTTTTAATGGTTTAATTAAAAAACTTCAGAATGCAATAAAAGTCAGATATGGAGTCCGTTCCTGATGTGGGGACACTCGTTTTCACACCCAGACTATCCACTTTACCCAGTGGACCACTTTCTACATCAGTGGAGAAGCGGAGCACTCCCTGAGGCATTATTTGGCTAAAAATGCATCAAGGTAGCATTTTAATGCTAAGTTTGAACAATTTGGTACTATGGTCAAAGGTTGAAAAGTCAAAAATACTAAATTATTTTTGGATGGGGTGACATGGCATGGGTCCCCCGTAGTCATGCGACCTTTCTCTTCATGTTTTAACTTAAGTTTTAAAGTATCGTGAAAGGCAATGAGTTTAAATAAGAGGTGACATCAACTCATAAGGAAGGGAGCTCATGCTAGCATTGTTAAGAGATGGCATGCATTTGCACTAAGGAAGTGGGCCCCCTTTACCCATATCAAAATTAAAACCTTCGTTTATATTAAGAAATCTACCATGGGTGCTATCGTAAGGTAGTGAGGTTCTAAGTTATGGTGATGACCTTAAGGCTAGCATGGAATCGCTAGCATGTTAATAAAGTATGCAAGTGGTGGGGGTGGACCCCTCTTTTTAAATCTTTATCATTTCAAAACTATGGTTTAACCATGATTTCTTTTCTAGGAGTTCAAAACATTAAAGTCCAAAGCAATTTGTTGGTGAAGCTCACGTCTCGTAGCCGTACAATCGCGTGAGGTAGATGTGAAGCATGTGAGTTGGTGATGTTTGGTGAGTTTGGTTCCTTTGTGGGTGGAGTGAGGTCGAGGTGGCACCTCCTCCATACTAACACTATAGTTAAACTACGGATATCCCCACCATTTTTCTAATTGATGCAATTTAACTCAGCTGAACTCTCTCTTCTTTTGCCAGTGTTGGTGGTGCCCCCCTGGGCTTGTATTTGCTATAAATAAAGCTTGCTCTCCTCATTCAAACTAGTTGGAATGTATTGGGAAGAGCTTTGTTGAATGTAATCATTGTTTATCTGAGAAATAAAAGAGACTTTGGTGGTCTACTTGTGTGGTGCTTTGTGAGTGGATGTATTATCATTTTGCTTTGTTGAGATAATACTTGTTGGATCCATTTTGCTTCTGGTTTCTAGATCTAGCTTGCTTAAAGGACTGGTATCAATTTTGCAAGGTGAATGAAGTTGTTTGTTTACTACTTCATTTTATTTAGTATGAATGTGTAGAGATGTGAAATTGAATATTTTCATTTGTTTATGGACATTTTCATATTTTTATCTCTAAGTGTATATGCTGTTGGATATGATCTTGTTTGTTGAGTTGTCTGAAATGCAGGTCATCTTAGCTAGAGATAGAGAGGATCTTGTTTGATCTTTCTCATTCTTAAATTTTTTTTGTTTACAAATAAAGTCCCTCAGTGCCCCACAATCAAAGCCTCAAGGCTGATCTTGTTCTCTAAACTTCCCCTTTCTCCTTCTCAAATTCGTTTCAAAAATTGTTTTTGTCCTTTATTCAAAAAGCAATTGCAGATCTAAGGTTTTAAGTTCATTCTCATACATAGACGCAATTACTTTTTATGATTAGATCTAGCTAAAGTTAAAAAAGAATAATTTTCTAGTATAGATCTACATTACCGAGTTCTTGCTTCAAGTTACAAAATTTAAAGTTTTCATTAGTAAGATTGACTGCCAAGCTTAAGTTTCAAATCTAGCATCTAAGTGGTCTAATTTGTTTGTTTTCCTCACGAAACAAACAAAGACCTTGAAAAAATAGCTTTCTAGCTCATTTTTTCAGTTGCTTCTACTTAGTTCATTTTAGCTTTTTACTTAGAATTTTTTTGGCAGACTTTGGTAGTTTTCCCGAAGCACTCTTAAAGTGTTTTTGGACATATTCTATTAATGTTTGTTGGCTGTTTTATGCAGATTTACGATAAAAGAGGAGGAAAATCAGGCGAATTTTCACAAAATCAAGCAAAAAGAAGACCAACAAAGCTCCCCCTTGCATAAAAATAAATTTTACAATAAGTTGTAAGCCTTTGGATCCCAATTTGAGGACCAAAGTGCACTTTCTTTTGCTTCATTGTAAAAGCAAAATAAAGTTTGAGTAGGCTCATTAAAGCCCAATCCCCATCCCCCCAGGGGGGATTTGTGTCGGTGTCATTTTTCTGTCTTCTGTATATGTTGTTAGCGTAGTTGTTTTTCTTTATCAATTTCATGCTTTATTTAAGTTCTACAAGAGTAATCTGAATACTTACCCACTGCGCCATACCGAAGTACCATAAGGGAAAAGATTTGAGCAGTGTAGTAATTAAAAAAGTTTCAATTTTTTATTTGCACTGTTGAGTTTAAATCAATCCGACCTTTGCTTTCTCGTGTACCCGAAAGGTGAAAGAGACTCTTCGGTCGTCATCTAAGCAACTCACTATTACGTCTCTAATAAAATAAACCAAGACTCCTTCCCCGTATGCTCTACAGTGCTGCAACTTGTCTGATTCGTTGGTTGTATCAAAAAGGGATACGAGTTACTAGATTTAATAGGAAAATCCACACGAGTGATTTTTTTGAGAACTCGGGAGGGTGCAAAGGGTATTCACTACAGAGTCAGGGGGCTACTCCAAGCAGGTTCATCCTCGCCCCGTTGGCCACTTGGTATTACCTCTTTAGCACTCGGTTCGAAGGGACTTGACTTGTTGGGCCAAACCCACAATTTACCCATTCCTTAATAAATTCACTTAATAATCTAAAATTTACCAACCGAGACACTTAATAATCTAAAATTTACCAACCGAGACACTGCAATACTTTCACTGAGACTACACTAGCAACCTGCATTCACAAGCACTCTTTTCATTTCGGCACTGGTCTATTCTGTTCTTTTTGCATAAGTTAATCTCGCAATGTGTCATTGAGTATTGTGTATCTAATTTGGGTTAAAGTGTTGCCAAGGTTAATCTTATTGGTAGTGATCGGTAATCTTTAATTTCATCCATTTCATATTAAAACTCCTAGAATTAATTACTCCTCTCGTAGAGTAAAAACCCTAGATTTTACTTTTTATTAGGGTCCACCCCCCTTGGCTTCTCTAGGAGTTGGCCTAGACGGAGGAGTTGAGTATCAGGTGACAGCACTTGTCTCGAGCTTACCCCCAAGGTCGCACCCAAAGGCTTGAAGATTTATGCCACGTTACCCGAGGTGCGAATTATGCGGCAACATTTTGGCGCCATTGCCAGGGATAAATCTTTCTATTCCCGGAATATGACTTTTGAGTTTGCATTCTTGTTTTCGCTTTGTTTGATGAATGTTATAGTTTAATCAACTTACTCAGATCATCTGGCGACTCCACTACTTTTAATTTTACCAAGACATTCTACAAGAAGAAACTCTGAAGGCTTGCTTCAGTTCATTCCTGAGCCTAAAAAGGTTTACCATAGGAGGAAAAGCAAGCTAGCTTCTTGTAAGATCCTTGATGATCTTTCATCTGAGTCAATCTTAGATATTCACCTTTTATATGTTGATACTTCTCAATCAAATAATTCATATAGTACCATGGATACTTTGTTTAAACCTCTGGATTATTCTGCAGTAATTGGGAAGCCTCATAACATTCCAGATAAAGCCATTGAGAAGGTTCCATCTTTTTATGGAAACGATGCTATAACTGCTATGTCTCACTTGTTGGCTTTTTCATAGTGCTACAATAAATGGTGTCACAATGTCAACCATGAAGATGTAAAGATGAGGTTGTTTTCCTTATCTCTTGAAGCTGATGCCTTTGAATGGTTCACCTCCTTACATGATGATGGTATCAAGACCTTCAAGGAATTTGAAATTGCTTTCAATAAAAGATGGGGGGATAAGAAAGAAAAAAGGAACCTTTTAGCTGACTTAACAAACACTAAAAAGAAGGAAAACGAAACCATAGAAGAGTTACAATAAAAAGTTTAGTGATATGGTAGGCAGATGCCTGGCTGATATTAAACCATCAGATGCCTCAATTCTCATATATTACACAGAAGCATTCGAGGGAGAAATGAGGTGCCAACTTAGAGACAAAGAACCTAACGACCTGAAGAAATCCATGGAAATAGCTGAAAAGATAGACAAAAACATGCAATCTGCAGAAAAGTCTAACATTCCAGGATTTGTTAGAGGCACTACTTCATCTTCCAAAACTCAGGATACCAGAGGAAAAACGGTAGAACCTGAAGGAAAAGATAAAGGCAAGGAATCAATAAAAGAGGTAGCTGACATAATGAAACAAATGATGATAAACTGTACTTCCCAAATGAATGCTATGCAAAATAGGTTAAACAACATGGAAAAGCACAGGTTTCTCAAAATCATAAAAAACTTCTAGCCTAGACAAAACCAGGAGTGGAAAAAGAAGTATCCTCCTTATGAGCAGAGACCTCCAAATCAACTTGAAACAAACAATATGGTGATTGATGAGGTTCCTCCCTATTGTCGGCCTTGTGATGAACTTCATGAAGAATCTACTTGTCCAAAATTCTGCTACATTATGGAACAATAACAAATGGAAACGAATAACTTTGCAGGACATCCTAGAGGTCATGAATACATAAACAATGTAGGGCAGGTTCATCATGTTTCAAAAGAAAAATGGAAGCAAGCCAAGGACTACAGTCAAGAAAAAGATAATGCTACTAAGATTTTTGGTGAAAAGCCTTCACCTAAACAGATTATGGAGAGGTACAAAGGAGTGGTTTATCAGAAGAAGAAAAACATGATCCCAACCAAGTCAAGTCAGCATATGCCAAAGGTAAAAACTCCTCCCCCTCTAGATCTAAACATTGATTTGGGTAATGGTTGTCAAGTGCTAAGATTTATGTCCCTATAATTGAAATCCTCAAAATTCCAAGTCAAAGAGATATTTTTATGAAAACCTTAGCAAAACCTAAGGAAAATATAGCTGAAAAATCTGAGGAAACAACTATTGAGAAGCCTAAAGAGAAACTGGTCAACTCAAAAGAAAATGAGAAGGATAAACCTAAAGAAGATTTGTCCAAGAAACTGAGTAACTTTAATGAAGATATCCCCATTATCTTGCATAGTAGGGATCCTAATAAAGAAGATCATCCTACCTTCTACATTTCTTTGATTGCAAAGAACAAATTGTTGCACAATTGCATGCTTGATTCAGGTGCATCATCAAACATCATGACTAGAAAAGTCATGGAACATATGGGCTTAACTATCTGAAGGCCTTACCAGAATGTATGCGCCATGGATTCAAGGGAAATCGATGTTGTGGGTATAATTCTAAATTTTCCAGTCAAACTAGCAGCGTACCCTGACATAGGTGTAACCATGGACATAGTGGTCATTGATGTTCCTAACAAATGGGTAATGTTGTTGTCAAGAACGTGGGTCGCCTCTCTAGGAGGATCTATTCAAATGGACTAGACTTATGCCATGAGTCTTGCTTCTGAAGACACACATGTCAAATTATATAGAGAAAAGGAAAGAAAGCATCATGTAGAAGATCCAGATGAGCCAGATAATGAGTATATCTGTGAAACAGACAATCTTGGGAACCATGCAATCTATGCTAACTATCTCACACCCATTAGAGAAAAAGCCAATGATGAGGAATTTGATCAGCTACGGAGAATGAGTTTTGATGGAGCTTGTTCCAAGGCTAGGAAAGGGGCAGGCATTGTTATAACTTCACCATCAAATAAAAAATTCAATTTTGCATACAGACTTGAGTTTGATGCATCTAATAATGTCACAGAGTATGAAGCACTATTGCTAGGACTTGAAATTGCTAAAGAGATGGGAATACATGTGCTCAGTATTAAAGGTGATTCAGATCTGATTATTTCTCAAGTCAAAGGAACATTTGCATGTAAAAGTGAAAGACTTAAGAAATATAGGAATGTTGTGTGGGACACGTGGAATTATTTTCGGGCATTGAACATTGTGGCCATCCCACGTTTTGAAAACTATGAAGTAGACAAACTTGCTGTGGCAGCTTCAACTTTGGAATTTTCTGAAGAATTGATCAAAGGAGATGGAAAATTTGAAATAAACTTCAGACCTTCAATACCAGACAACATAAATAATTGGCAGGTGTTTAAAGATGAATGAGGGTGCTACTTTCCAAAGAGCCATGGATTATGCTTTCAATGGGCTAATTGGAAAAATTATAGAAATCTATCAAGATGACCTTACTGTTTTTTTCAAGGAAAGATTAAATCATGTAACCCATCTCAGGAAGGTTTTTGAAAGATGTAGAATGTATGGCATATCTCTAAATCCTGCCAAGTCAATACTAGGGGTTGATGAGGGTAAATTATTGTGACACATCATTTCCAAAGATGCGGTCAAAATTGACCCAGAAAGGGTTGAGGCCATAAAAGGAGTCCTTTTGCCTACCAACAAGAAAACCCTACAATCTATTAATGGCCAAATAAACTTCATAAGAAGATTTATACCAAACTTAGCTGAGCTAATGAAACCTATGCAAAAGTTGCTTAAATAAGATGTTGAGTTTGAGTGGGATCAGGAAGGAAAAGAAGCTTTTGCATCCATAAAAGATTGTATCTCTAGGTCTCCCGTTTTGATAAGTCCTGATTACTCCAAAGACTTCCAGATTTTCTCATTTGCATCAAAAGACACAATTGTCGGAGTTTTGTTGCAGAAGAACAAACAGGGTCAGGAACAACCTATTGCATTCATGAGTAGATCCTTAGAGAATTTCTGAACTCAAGTACACTAGCATGGAGAAACAAGCCTATGCCCTTGTCAAATCTGTGAAACACTTCAGAACATATATAGGTTACTCCAAAGTGGTTGGCTATGTCCCTCATTCAGCAGTGAAGGATATCTTATCTCAACAAGATTGCCTTGGTATAAGGGGAAAGTGGGTATCAAAGATCCAGGAATATGACTTGGAGATCAAACCCACTAAACTAATCAAGGAGTAGGGTCTTGCCAAGATGATGTCAGAAGGAAATGAACAAGCCTTTAGGTATGGTTTGTCATAATAGTTCACCAGCATCATCGATTTCAACAGGAATTCAACATCTTCAACAACAACACTGGTATTCAAACATTATATTCTACCTCCTCAACCTAACATGTCTTGATCATCTAATTGGCCACAAGAGAAGGTCACTAAGATTGCAAGCCACCAAGTATTTCCTCACACGGGAGGGATTGGGTTGGAAAAACCTTGATGGTCTCATACTTAGGTGTGTGGATGAAGAAGAATCTCAAGGACTCCTGGAGGAGTTTCATTCAAAATTTTGTGGTGGCCACTTTGCAGCCAAAACCACAACTCACAAGATCCTTAGAGCCGGATACTATTGGCCCACTTTATTTACTGATGTGCACAAGTATGTTAGGAATTGCCAGAAATGTCAACTTTTCATAGGAAAACAAAAACTTGTTGCATTACCCCTAAAGTCGGTAGTAATCCAAGCCCCTTTTCAACAATGGGGCATTGATTTCATTGGAAAATTTGAAGACAATCCAAGTAATGGTTATACTTGGATTTTAACAGCGACAGATTATTTTACCAAGTGGGTAGAGGCCATACCTACTAAAGCAGCAACCGAGAAAGTGGTTATGAACTTCCTGGAAGACAAAATCATCACTAGATTTGGGGTGCCTGCTAAGATAACCATAGATAATGCCAAAACTTTCAGTTTAGTAGCAATGTCTTATTTTTGCTTTAAATATGGCATTATCCTATCCCATTCCTCAAATTACTATCCATAAGGAAATGGTCTGGCTGAGTCAAGCAATAAAAAATTGATGACATCGTAAAAAAGATTGTTGGTGACAACAAGAAGGCATGGGTCAAGTTTGCACTTTGGGCAGATAGAATTACTAAGAAAAGTGCAACGAGAAAATATCCTTTTGAGTTGGTTTATGGCATGAATGTGACTTTGCCTATTCATTTTCAATTACCAATGTATCAGAATCTGCACGATTCAGGTTCAAATCAGGATAACTTTCAGAGTAGAATAAATGAACTGATAGAGTTGGATGAGGTCAGAAGAAGAGTTGTCAATCAGAGTATTAACAACCAAGAGAAGGTTAAAAGAAATTTTGACAAATCATCCAAACCAAGGGTTTTTCGGAAAGGAGACACAGTGTTACTTTGGGACAAAAGGAGAGAAAAGTCAGGCAAGCACAGAAAATTTGACAGTTTATGGATGGGCCCTTACATCATTCATGATGTAGCGGGTGACAACTCTTATTATCTCAGTGACATTGATGGGGAAAAGCAGAGTCTGCCTGTCAACGAACAGATTCTGAAACTGTTTTTCAGTGAAACTATATGATGCCTATGGGGGCATCTTTATATCATCACTCTCTAAACTTCTCTTCACATTTTATTTCTTAACTTAGTTCATTTTCTGTATATTATTTTGTGCATTATTTTTTGTATATTAGTTGTAAAAAAATAAAAAATAAAAAATAAATAAATCATTTTTGTATCATATACTGCCGCTTATCTTGTTTCATTTGGTTATCTATATTCATGTGACTGGCTTAACCTAGTTTTTGTGCAAGAATCATAGATTCTAGCTTTCTCGTATGATCAACTTCCACGAGGTTTAGATCAATCACACGTCCCACAGTTGGAGCTAGATGTTACCAACTAGGCTGCACCTACTTGGACTTTTTGTGAGCCGCCATTGATGAACAAGATACTTGTTCATATTCAGAGTTCAGAAGTCCTATCAGGCCTTCATGGTGGTTTTAGTTTTTGTAACACATGTTCATACCCCCTTGGGGAAATTGTAAAAAATGTCCTAACATTTAATTTTTTATAAAAGGCTCAGCTTCCCAGACTTGAGCATCAAGCCAACTAGCCCAAATTGTTTTTTCCTTGGTTATTATTGGTTGTTGAACAAATGACTAATAATTTCAGAGTTTTTCACTCACACCTCCAAAGTTGGGGTAGTTATCTTGGTATTTCGGCCTAGGGAGGTTATTAGAGCCTTCGTGTCAGTGTTTTTCACCATGATAGGCATTCGAATTGAGTCGTATGGACATGTACTAGGTCCCCCTAGAGTTTCTTCAATTTCCGAGAAAAATAAAATTTTCCGTCTTTTAAGCCATTTTTAATGGTTTAATTAAAAAACTTCAGAATGTATAAAAGTCAGATACGAAGTTCGTTTCTGACGTGGGGCCACTCGTTTTCACACCCAGAGTATCCACTTTACCCAATGGACCACTTTCTACATCAGTCAGGCAGCCAAAGCACCCCCTGAGGCATTATTTGGCTAAAAATGCATCAAGATGTCATTTAATGCTAAGTTTGAACAATTTGGCACTATGGCCAAAAGTTGAAAAGTCAAAAATATTAAATTATTTTTGGATGGGGTGACATGGCATGGGTCCCCCATAGTCATGCCACCTTTCCCTTCATGTTTTAACTTCAGTTTTAAAGTATGGTGAAAGGTAGTGAGTTTAAATAAGAGGTGACGTCAACTCATAAGGAAGGGAGCTCACGCTAGCACTGTTAAGAGATAGCATGTGCTTGCACTAAGGAAGTGGGCCCCCTTTACCCATATCAAAATTAAAACCTTTGTTTATATTAATAAATCCACCATGGGTGCTATCGTAAGTGTTATCACATATATAGTAGCCAGGCTACCATATTCAATTTTTCAGATACAATTCATTTTCCAGCCAGATCTCTTACATATGAGATGCTGAGATGAGCAGTTTTGATGGATCATTATTTTGTTAGTGGACTATTATACTCTCCCATGTCAGGACCAAGTCTCGAGACACTCAGATTCGAGGACTGATGTAGCCATTTAGTCATTTGCAGAGCAGTTAGTGATGCCCAGATTGGTGTTAGTATTTTCTCATTGGACAGATGATAATTCAGATGGATTATTTGCATGATTATGACTCAGCATTTATTATATTGTGTTATGGTTATCATTGCTCTTATACTAATCTTTGTGACATATACTAGCATTTAGTGTCATGATCTGGCGGTCATAAATATATGGACTTGGATGTATTTGTATTATGTATTGATGTCCCTACTTAGACTTGGAAGTTCCTGATCTATACTCATTGGTTTTACTCTCCCTAGGGAGAATAGAGGTGGTCATTCCCACCATACTCTGTCCTGCTAGTGTTGGCTTCATTGATTCATTGTCTCCACCCATCCATTTCCTTCCAGTTTTGTTTTTAACTTGACTTGTGGCATGGAAGACCTTTTTCCATTAGAACCTTTGTTGGACAAACCTCCCTGTTTATATTGTGTCTCGACTTTGAGTTGGTGACAGAACTTGCCTTTGGTGAGTTGGATTGTATGCCTAAATCATTCTGGTCGGTTGTCCTGATGTTTGGCACCATGCAGAACTCCTCCTAGTCACTTGAGATGTTGTTGGCTAAAACTGAAAGCTCATGTACTACTTGTATTGGAAATATTTATATATGCACCCATGGAAATTGTAAATTCTAAAATGTGTTTCTTAACATATGTGAGCAAAGGGCAAGAGCAATGAAATGCTAAAATACCCCGTGAAGGGTATAAGAAAAGATCCCAGAAGCAATGGTTAAATATATGCTATATCCAAATATTGCTAACCTTATCAATTTGAATAGGTCCTGCATGAAAGCTGCAGTTAGTTGTGCTTTTAAGCACTGGTGAAGTCCCAAAGGGTCATATAGGCCAAAAAGGCCATAGAAATAAATTTGATGGTTCTAATGATCCTGGATCAAACCTGATGTAGACAAGATGCCTAAGTTGAATAAGCACTCTCTGAACAACTCAACCATTTGTGAGGCACTGCCATTCTCTGTGTTGTTGTTTGTCTCGCATGTGGTTATAGTGAGTATTCCTTTTCCATATCCAAAGTGTCATGATGTTAAGTTGGTAGTCATCCTTTGCCCTAACCTTGTCAATTTCAGCCTTCACCCTTCACTAGCAAATTGACTACAACTATGAAGTGAGTTATAATAAATAAAACCCTATATATGTATTTGGTTGATGTACTGCCAGTGAGGTGACTGCTACTTGTTATGATTGTTACTTAAATGATTTGTAGAGCATGTCTTAGCCTTGTAACACTTGCAGCAGATGGATGATAGTCTGAATTATATTATTGGTATCTGGTCATTTACAAATGATTATATTGTCTATTAGATATTGTTGATGATCAGACAAAGACCTAGAAAGGGTATGAGTATGCACCCTAGATGGATTTGGACTCTCTGAGTCTAGTGAGATAGCTTATTTTCAGTTCTGGGAACTTGCAGAGATGATCAGGCACATTTTACCCTCCTGATGGAGTTTTGCTTCACAGGATGATATGACTGAGCAGGGAGATGTTTTTATGGGATCTCCTAGGGCATTGTATGGGGCATGGAGGGTGCAGCCACTTGATTGTACCATAGTACCCCCATCCCAGAGAACCTGGTGGGCTCAGTTGGACAACGCAGGCACCTTAGGAAGCTGTTTTGGCAGGTTCACATTTCCCAAGGCAGATTAATAAATGATTAAATGGCTATTGAAGAAATCGATTTGGGCTACTGAGCCAAGGAAATGACATGGGATGAGTCATGATGATGAGTGTGATGTCCTCTGCACCTTCTCTACTAGTTGCAGCACCTGATTGGTCCCACACCTATTTTTTGGGCATTTTTATATTATTTTCTGGAGCTTTTGGGAGGCTCGCGATTTCCTCAAGGAGGCACAAAGTAAAAAAGATTAAAATATTATATTGTTTTATTGTGCCATGGGGCACCCACAGGGAGTTAGTTAACACTTCATGGACCCACCATGTGCTTCATTTATTTCTTGTTGAGTGGGGTACCTGTTGATTAAATTGTCATTGATGCCAACAGGTGTGTGTTAATGTGTCCTGGTGCCCCTTGAGGAGCCTCTGAGGGTTGAGTAAATGTCAGAGTCAAAGGAGACCTTTTGACTTTGTCCAAGCCCAAGTTTGAGGCCCTTGGAGCCCTTGGGACAATGGCAAAAGCCCTGAACACCCTGTAGAATGGTTAAGTACCCCCAAGTTAATTCGATGGTTCCCCAGTTGTGTCATTGGTTCCCCAGCACCACAACCATGCCCTATTACCCTAGAATGTGTTATTGGTGGGTTGAAGAAGTTGGAAGAGTCCGAATGACCTTTTTAGTGGTCATTTGCGTATTATAGAGGTCCTGATACCCTAGAAGAAGCCTAGGCACCCCTACACCTTGATGGTTATGTGTCCTCACTTGTGGTAACTCTAATGACCTAACAAAATACCCTTAAAATCATTACCTTTGATCCCTAATTTTTACCCTTTGCCTTGCCCTTAAAACACTAGTATTGCCCCAACTTACACAAAGATGCCCTATCTTGAAATAAGTAATAAGCATTAAAACATAATCAAAATAATATTAAGATTAAATGATAAAACAATTTTTATTTGTTAAAACCTTAAAATATTAATAAAAGAGCTCTTGCATTAAGACATGTTTAAAAGTAATATTAAAATAAAACATTAAAATATTTAATAAATAAACCAACTCTTTATTAAATGGTGTTGACTTTTTAATAAATTACCTTTTAATAAAATTAAAGTTAAAGGTCAAATTAATTTTTAATTTACAAATCCTTTTAAAGATACCTTTTTAAGTGGTGACATATTAAATAAAACATCTCTTAATTAAAACCTTTCTTTTAAATAAATTTTTATGTGTCTCCAGGTATTAACAAAAGGTAAATCAAATCTAAATTAATGAAACACTTCCAAACCCTTGTGGATAAGTGTTAAAACATTCTAAAAATTAATAAAAGTTCTATTTCCCTTCCCCAAGGTCGGTCCTGAACAAATAATATGTTTTAATTTAAGTTGTTAAATATTAAAATATGTTAATTAAACCTTTAAAGAAGTTGACACTATCTCATAATTAAAATATTTTACTTACTCTCCCTCAAAGTATATTAATACACAAATCCTTGATCACATCTTATCATGAACGAATATGTGAAGTGGACTGAGATCTATCTTCGCTGATTTGACTGAAATGGGTATAGAAGCGGCTTACTTGGACTTGGACTGAGCCTTTGGTGGTTATAGCAGCAGCTTACGAAACTTCCACAGAGACATATTTTATGGTTTTTTTTTTTATCTTGGTGTCTTTTACATGCTCCCGAATTTCTATCAGCCACCTTCTTGTCTTATCCACAGACCCTGCGTGTTTGAGGTTTGTTGGTAAACAGTACTTCTTCTTTGACTGAGATTTTCACTGGTCTAAGGTAGAGAACTCGTACATCAGACTGTCAAATATTGCAGACTTTTTTTTCACAGAGACAGTCTGGTTTTTTACAGTCTTCTGCACAGTCCGAATTTTGGAGAAGTAAAGAGTGAACAGTCCCAAGTTTCATCTCAAGGTGGAGGTCAAAAGGTATGAAGTTTTCGGGTGTCTGAGGAAGAATAAATAGCAGCAATCAATCAAACTTTTTCCATAGTGGCAGCAGACCCGAATTTTTCAGAATTACATTTTATTTTTGGAGTGCTGTGGACTGAGTTTTCATGGGAATAATTTGCAGCAGCAGAGACTACTAAATATTTTTAGGGCATCCAAAGGCAGTATGGTGATAGTAAAGGCATCCAAATCTTTGATGGAGGCACCTAAGACCTTGTTCTAAAACTGTTCTTGGTTACTCAAAAAGACAGTCCAACATTGCACAGTTTGTAGCACTAATCCATTTGTACAAGCATTTAAAGGATTGATCCCAAACTGTTACAGCTAGAACAGTCCCGGTTGATTGGTGGTAATTTCTTTTTAAAACACTGGTAGCAGGCGAATTGCTGAAGGAGTGAACAATTGACAGAAGTGTTTACAGCTGATGTTTTTGTGGGCAGCATTTTTACAGAGGTAAAACATGCACATGTTTTCATGAGCAGCAACAAAGGTTTGTGAGAGCAGAGGGGAGACATCCATATTGACAGTCTGAGCACACACAAGTTGAGGTTGTCTACAAACAGAAGGTATGTTGGTTGCATATATAGATGTATTGCACAGTGATGGGAGCATACTTTTGTATTTGTGGTATGCATGAATAGTATATTTATACCAATGTACATTACAGCATGAGTAAATAGAGTGTGTACAGGAATATGTAAATACAACTGTGTATATAGTGGAATGTAAAGGTGTATGTAAATTATACTGTAAATAAGTTCAGTGTCTATATGTACAATACATATATAGTACAATATAAGTATGTGCAAGTGTAAAGTATGTCGTGGCATGAAGTGTATGACCAGGAAACAGTGAAGTGTGAATGATCCATGCCTTGTGTCAATGCTAATGATGATATATGATGATTAAACTATGCATGCTTTGATATCATGTTGATACATGCCATGAGTTGATGCTTGCCTATGATGATGCAAGCCTTGTGTTCAGTGAAAGAAGAGAAGTATTATTTGTTCAGTGTTTGGGTATGACGGGGTGTACAAGGATGTACATGAACAGTGTTTGGCAATGATCAGAGTGCAGAGGTTATTAGCAGCAGAAGGTGCAGGGTTTGGTGTGTGAGAGGTCCACAGGTTCAACAATCTCTTCTTACCAGGGTAGCAGGATAGGGCAAGGAAAGGAGGTCGTAGCCTCCTTCCAGTTGAATTCGGAAAACTAGGGAGTGGTAGCTTCCTTCAGGTCATAGCCTGTAAATCAGGGGGTCGTAGCCTCCTTTCAGTTGAAGCTAGAAAATTAAAGTCTATATAATAAGGGAGTTGTTCCTTCCTTCCAGTTATTTCTGGAAAACTATTTTTAAAAAGGCTTCCGTGGTTTTACCCCCGGAACTTGGGTTTCCACGTTAAAAACCATTATGTACTGTGCATCTTGTTATCTTTATACACATTGATGATGTGCTATGATTGGTGATCAGCAACCTGCTTTTGATTAAAGTTTTAAATAGTACAAATACTGATTCACCCCCCTCTCAGTATTTCAACAGTACCCTCTTTTTGGTTGATTTAGTCCACTTTGGTACTTTATGGTTATATTGATCCATGTATTGTATGTTGAGTTCATCTCAACCACTGATTAGAACATTTATATCTTTTAATCTTAGCCACTCGTTTTGAAAGTGGTTAGGATTTTGGTTCTCTCATTCCTATTTAAAGGAGAGAGATTCTCATTTGTAAGGGGTCTTTGGCTCTTGGATCTGATTACTAGAAAAACTTTCTTGTGGATATTTTTGGATCTCCTTTGCATTTGGTGTTCTTAGATGGTGATTGGAAAGTTTTTTGCTTCCTAGCATTCGAGAAATTTGTGTGAGATCTATATTTTTTCGGGATCATTATCTTGGCTAGAGGAGGGCGACTTCATCTTGGGCATTTTTGTAGGGGATCCTCAACTCGCTTGGATTGGCTTCGACTTGTATCAGGGGGTTTTCATTAGTTTCATTGTGACCTATGATTGCATCTTGTTACTTTTCTGTGGATCTTGTTGATCTTTCATGATACAGCAAATCTGATATTGTTGACATTTGCTTGTGCAGGAGAGAGGGCGCATTGGTCACTTGGAGCAAAACGTTGGGCTTAGAAATCACACAGGTCTTCTCAAATTGATCGGGATAGCAGGGATCATCACTTTCAAGGCATCTACAAGGATTTCCAGGTAAGATCTGCAAGTTAGTTCCTTTCTTCTGGATCTCAACCCATTGACACATGCTTTTCTTCATTTTACTGAAAATTCCATAAATAATAAAAAAACCAAAAATACTAAAAAATAAACCGCTCGATCTCTGGACAAACCACTGCTGGGTTTTGTTGATCGGGCCTCTCTCTCACCAATTCACCCTTAACGTTGAGCCAATTCTGCTTGGTTTTCCCTAGATCTGAGAAACTGCCTTCTCAAACCTTAGCGCCCCTCACTGAATTTTTCACTTTTTCCGAGATGTGATTTTTCCGGGAAAATAACAACTTGGGTTTGTAGATCAAGTCCTCCTCACTCCAAATCACCTCCAACGCTGAGCTAAATGCTAACAGGTGGCCCTAGATCTGAGAAACTGTCTTCCAGGACCCTAGCGCTTCTCATCATTTTTTTGACTTTTTCCCAGATCTGATTTTTCGACATTTTTCCAACTTGGGTTTGTAGATCAAGTCATCCCCATCCCATTTCCCCTCCAACGCTGAGCTGATTGTCTCCAGATTGTCCTAAATCTGAGGATCTGCCTCTCCAAACCCTAGCGTTAGCCACCTTACTGCTAGTTTCCCCTGTAGACTAAATTTTTCGGCCAAATAATTTCCTGGATCCATAGATCAGGGCATTTCCTAGGTGGGTCCACTCCAACGTTGGGCAAATATTGAATCCATTACCCTAGGTCCAAAAGGCATTGATTTCCAACCCTAGCGCTAGCCCCTCTTTGGCCTCTTTTCCTTGCAATCTGATCTTTCCCTGATGACTCGGGAACTTTGATACTGTCACATCTATCATCGAGTATATCCATTGGTACTAGATAGCCCCAATCTTGTCCTTGACCTCTCTGCATTGGTCACATTTCCCAAGACAGCGGCTATCCTCACTTGTTGCTAGTATCTCAACCCCAGATCTGGTAGTTACTTCATAAGTCACATGTGTCCCACTTTGGATCAAGCCTCAAACTTCTGAAACCCTCATCCAAAGCTTTGGTTCACCTAGTGACATCATCCGTAGATCTAGGGTTTTCGACTCCTTACACCTTACGTACCTCAAAGTCCATTTGATCTGATCTAATGTCTAGGTTTGATCTCTCCTATCGGGAGTAGATATGGGTCTCCTCCTTTGTAGTCTTGGGAAAAGACACATAAAGTGAAGGTTTCCTTGATTGGCGTGACAACCATCCATTTGGGACTCTAGGCAGTCTTGGTTCCACCTCCTTAGTTGCTTGTCCCTCTACCATCCATCCTGGATCCACCTCACACAGGCAACTACAAGGTTGGTGATAACAGTAAGGTAGTGAGGTTTTAAGTTATGGTGATGGCGTTAAGACTAGCATGGAATCGCTAGCATGGTAATAAAGCATATAACTGGTTGGGGTGGACCCCTCTTTTTAAATCTTTATCATTTCAAAACTATGGTTTAGCCATGAGTTCAAAACGTTAAAGTCCAAAGCGATTTGTTGGTGAAGCTCACATCACGTAGTCGTACAATTGCGTGAGGGAGATGTGAAGCATGCGAGTTGGTGATGTTTGGTGAGTTTGGTTCCTTTGTGGGTGGAGTGAGGTCGAGGTGGCACCTACTCCATACTAACACTACAGTTAAACTAAGGATCTCCCCACCGTTTTTTCTAATTGATGCGGTTTAACTCAGCTTCACTCAGCTAAACTCTCTCTTCTTCTGCCAGTGTTGATGGCGCCCCCCTAAGCTTGTATTTGCTATAAATAAAGCTTGCTCTCCTCATTCAAACTAGTTGGAATGTACTGGGAAGAGCTTTGCTGAATGTAATCATTGTTTATCTACGAATAAAAGAGACTTTGGAGGTCTACTTATGTGGTGCTTTGTGAGTGGATGTATTATCATTGTGCTTTGTTGAGATAATACTTGTCGGATCCATTTTGCTTCAGATTTCCAGATCTAGCTTGCTTGAAGGACTGGTATCAGTTTTCCAGATCTAGCTTGCTTGCTCTCCTCATTCAAACTAGTTGGAATGTATTGGGAAGAGCTTTGTTGAATGTAATCATTGTTTATCTGAGAAATAAAAGAGACTTTGGAGGTCTACTTGTGTGGTGCTTTGTGAGTGGATGTATTATCATTGTGCTTTGTTGAGATAATAATTGTCGAATCCATTTTGCTTCCAATTTCCAGATCTAGTTTGCTTGAAGGACTAGTATCAGTTTTGCAAGGTGAATGAAGTTGTTTGTTTACTACTTCATTTTATTCAGCATGAATGTGTAGAGATGTGAAATTGAATATTTTCATTTGCTTATGGACATTTTCATATTTTTATCTTTAAGTGTATATGCTATTGGATTTGATCTAGTTTGTTAGGTTGTGTGAAGTGCAGGTCATCTTAGCTGGAGATAGAAAGGATCTTGTTTGATCTTTTTCATTCTGACATTTTTTTTGTTTACAGATAAAGTCCCTTGGTACCCCACAATCAAAGCCTCAAGGATCATCTTGTTCTCTAAACTTCCCCTCTCTCCTTCTCAAATTTGTATAAAAAATTATTTTTGTCCTTTATTTGAAAAACAGTTGCAAATCTAAGGTTTTAAGTTCATTCTCATACATAGATCGTAATTACTTTTCATGATTAGATCTAGCTAAAGTTGAAAAAGAATAATTTTCTAATATAGATCTACATTACCGAGTTCTTCTTGCTTCAAGTCATGTGCATCTACAAAATTTAAAGTCTTGATTAGTAAGATTGACTGCCAAGTTTAAGTTTCATATCTAGTATCTAAATGCTCTAATTTGTTTGTTTTCCTTACGAAACAAACAAAGACCTTGAAAAAATAGCTTTCTAGCTCATTTTTTCAGTTGCTTCTACTTAGTTCATTTTAGCTTTTTACTTAAAAAAATTTCAACAGACTTTGGTAATTTTCCCAAAGCACTCTTCAAGTGTTTTTGGGCATATTCTATTAATGTTTGTTGGCTGTTTCTTGTAGGTTTACGATAAAAGAGGAGGAAACTCTGGCGAATTTTTGCAAAACCAAGCAAAAAGAAGACCAACGGAGCTCCCTCTTGCATAAAAATAATTTTTCCAATAAGTTGTAAGCCTTTGGATCCCAATTTGTGGACCAAAGTGCACTTTCTTCCACTTCATTGTAAAAGCAAAATAAAGTTTGAGTAGGCTCATTAGAGCCCGGTCCCCATCCCCCCTAGGGGGATTTGTGTCGGTGTCATTGTTCTGTCTTCTTTATATGTTGTTAGCGTAGTTGTTTTTCTTTATCAATTTCATGCTTTATTCAAGTTCTGCAAGTGTAATCTGAATACTTACCCACTGCGCTATACCGAAGTACCATAAGGGAAAAGATTTGAGCAGTGTAGTAATTAAAAAATGTTAGGATATTTCGACACTTAGGAGTTAGTTAAGATCAATTTGTGTAATATATCCATTAGGTAAAGTGTGTTTCTTTAGTATGCATTTGTAAATATTCTAATCCAACGATCACGATATGCTCTAGACATAAAGTGATCCGACAGTTCAACTTCTCTTAGATCATACCTACCATTGATCTATGGCTTAACACCCGATTGGTCCATGATCTCTATTTAAAAAGCATGGAGGGTCCTTGGCTAGTTGATCGATTATGAGAAGCACATTTGTAACTTTCTTTCTTTTGCATAATAAATTGCTCCAAGTAGCTATTTGGCTGAGGCCATGGACTGTTTCCCTCTCGAGGGTTTTAACCACGTGACAAACATCGGTGTATTGATCTGTGATCTATTTGTGTGAAGTGGTTGCTCTAGGTGTTTGGTCTTTTGGGAGTACCTTGTATTCTCGAACATAGTATTAGAGCATTTATGAAGAGCCGCTTCCAGTTTTGATCAAGATCTGGAACTGGTGTTGCTGAAACTTTGAAAGGGTTTCTGGTTCTGGAGCTTTTGTGCATTTGTGGGTTCTGGGAGCTGTTTCATTGCATCCGAAACGCCGTTTCCATTGGGAAATAGTTTTCGTTTCACCGAAAACCGTTTCCGTTTGATCCAGAAACATCCATTTCGCCAAATCTGAGGGTATAATGTTACAGTGACAGATTTGTTTTATTTTTTTTAAATCTCTCATATTTTATCAGTTTTATAATTAGATTTTTATTGTTTTAGTCTCAAACTGTTGCCTTCCCTGGTTGCGTATGCTCTTTATCGTGCATCTTGCGTTATCGCGGCGAATCAGAAATAGAAAGGGAAAGTTTTTTTCTTGTCTTCTCGGTTACGTATACTCTTTGTCGTGCACCTTGTGCAATCACGGAAAATCAGAAACAACGAGAAAACTTGAAAACGAAGACTTTCCGGGTAAGCTAACCAAGAACTAACCCCATTGTGTGGAAAAGTTTTTTTGTTTTTTGTTTTTTTGGTTTTTTTTGTGATTTGCAGAAAAAAAAGCAAGCACGAAGACCAAGAGAGAAGAGTAAAAAAAAAAGCCCCCTTTCTCTTTCCCTTCTTTTACGTACCTTTTAAACTTATCTCACTTGGTTCAAAGTTGTTTTATTCCTTAATAAGTCTTGAGTTCAAGTCTTATTAAGTTACTTTTAAGTGCATACAATTTCTATTTTGAAGTTACTTATTGTAAAAGTGCATCTCACTTATATAAAATAAAATAAAAAGTGAGTCACTTAAGTCTTTTAATTTATTGCCGCACTATTTAAAAGTAACATTATTGTAAAAGTGAACATCACTTATTTTACAAAAGTGATTCACTTAAAAAACAACTTTCTTGTAAGTGATTGTCAAAGGTTCATCTTGGGAAGAAGGGTTTTTTTTTTTTTAGTTGGCCAAATTAATATCTGTCACGTCACTATTGGGGACATCCTCAACATTTTCTTTGATCAAGCATAACTTCATCATCCAAAATCAATTTTTAGTGCCATTTTTTTTTAAACCACATAATTTTTTGAACCCTTTGCATCTAGATAGTTTCTATTCTTTCAGCCATTGTTTTACAGTATGGCTGCCCATTGCGATATTATACTTACCAGCTCTAACTATTTCTTATGGAAATCTCATATGGAGGATGTTCTACGAAGTAAGGGACTTTTCAGAATTACCTTGGGGAAAGAAACAGAACCCATCGATGATGATAAGAAAATAAAATGGGCAAATAGATGTGATGAAGCTCGTGGACTGATTGGGATGTCAATCTCTACTGATTTGCGATTCCACATATCTGGAATTGATGAACATGATAAAGCTTGAGAAAAGTTGGAATCTGTGTTTGGTAAACACAATGAAATTCGAGGTCATCAACTTGAGAATGGGTTGATTTCTTTGAATCCAATTGATTTTCCATGCATTCAAGACTATTTGTCTAAGTATAAAACTCTTAGAGTCTTATGTGAAGAATGCAAAATTAAGAAAGAAGACAAACAATGTATTTATCATATTCTTTCCAAACTTGGAGCTGCATATTCTGTTTTTGTATCTACATTTTACTCCATGAAAGAATCCTTGACTACAGCTAGCAATCAAGAGCCTGGTTTTGAATCCTTTTGTGATTCCTTAATTAGAGAGAAAGATAAGCTCATTCATCTTGAAATAATTAACAATGCAGAAACATCTGGGAAAGCCTTATTGTCCCAACAGAAAGAAAAGTCCAAGCCTCTCAAGAAACAAAATTTTCGCAATAATAAGCCAAACAAGTGTCCCAAACCCTCTCAGTCAGCTCCTTTAAAAAATGACAAAAGATCCAATCCAATAGAAAAGAAGACTAGGCGTCATTGCAATTTTTGTGGGAAAGATAATCATGATGAATCTAAGTGTTTCAAGAAGATGGTAGCCTTGGAAGCAGCAATGAAGAAGCACCACATTAGCCTAGATTCGTTTTTAGAATCTACCTCTCATGGACATGCACTTTGTGCTTCTAGTTACTCTTATAGTGCATCTTCTTCTTCTACTTCAAATGAATGGCTCATTGATTCTGGAGCATCTTATCATATGGCTAAGGATCAAGCCATCTTTTCTACTATGCATGAATGTAATACCAAACAAATATTTGTTGGTGATGATAGATCTCTAAGTGTTGTAGGATCTAGAACAGTTCCAATAGAAAATGGTCATTTTAGTGATATACTATGTGCTCCAAGAATTTCCTGCAATTTGTTATCAGTCTATCAAATTACTCATTCGGTTGAAAGTAAAACTGTGACGTTTACACCTCACCAAGTTGTAATCAAGAATTTTAAATATCCTCAAAATGTCCTTGCTACTGGAATTGTTGATGATATTACCAGGTTGTACAAATTTAACAACTTTGGGTCATCACCTTTTCTTTCAGTTTTTGTTGCTCATAGTTGTAACTTAAGCAAACTTTGGCATGAGCGTTTGGTCTCTTAAATTATCACTCATTGCAACAACTATGTAAAGACAATATGGTGACTGGTCTTCCGATGGTATCTTGCAAGGATGGTGTTTGTTCCGGTTGTGTACTCGGAAAACATCATCCGGACAGTTTTGACAAACGTGCATCTTGGCACGCCTCGATTCCCTTGGAGCTTGTGCATAGTGACTTGTGTGGTCCTCTTCCATTTGCTTCATTTTCTGGTTTCAAATATTTCTTAACTTTCATTGATGACTACTCCAAACGCACTTGGGTTTACTTCATAAAACTTAGGAGCAAAGTATTTAACATGTTCTTGGCCTACAAGGCCCTTGTTGAAAAACAATCTGGTCATCAAATTATTGAAGTAAGATCTGACAATGGAGGAGAATATGTTAACAAAAAGTTCACTACTTTCTGCACTGAACAAGGAATCCAACAACAACACACTGTTCCATATGCACCACAGCAAAATGGTGTAGCTAAACGGAAGAACCGCACTTTAAAAGAAATGGCTAATTGTATGATCCAATCTAAGGGACTAAGTCTTCAATATTGGATCGAGGCCATAAATTGTGCAAATTACACAATTAATCGCACACCAACTAAAGTTTTACAAGGTATAACACCAGAAGAAGCATGGAGTAAAATAAACTAGATGTAAGTCACTTCCGTTTGTTTGGTTGTAAAGCATGGGCTCACATTTCGGATGAAAAACGAAAAGCATTGCAGCCTAAAAGGGAAAAGTGCATATTTGTTGGATATTTAGAAGATGTAAAAGGTTATAGACTTCTTCTTCAACCAAATTCTCATGATATAATCATTAGAAGAGATGTTAAATTTGATGAAAATCTCTTGGCCTGCGAGCCTAACTTGGTGGGTGTGCCATCTTTGGCCTGCGAGCCTGATTCGGCGATTGTGCCTTCTTCTTCTTCTTCCAACTTCCTTGACAGGTTTCCAACTCCAGTTTCTGATCATGACAGTGAGGATGAAAATCCACCTCCAACTGCTCATGTTCCTCTAGTTGCACCAGCACCAATGCTTCTTCGATGGGTCCGTTCAACATGTGAAGCAGTTGGTGATCTTGCTGGTGATCCTAGAGATCAACGTCGAACACGTTCTCAGTTTCAGCGAGCCTCTTCTCTTTTGGCTCAAGTTTCCAAGAATCATGATCCAGAAACTTTTGCAAAAGCTTCAAGAAATCCAAATTGGGATGCAGCTATGAATGAAGAATATCGTTCCTTAATGGCAAACGATACTTGGGATCTTGTTCCTCTTCCAAAAGGAAGAAAACTTGTCAGATGTAAATGGGTCTACAGAACTAAGTATGCATCAGATGGAAGTGTTGAAAGACTTACAGCAAGGTTAGTTGCCAAAGGTTTTTCCCAAGTTGAAGGGATTGACTACAATGAAACCTTTGCTCCTGTCACAAAAATGAATTCCATCTGCCCTGTTCTTTCCCTTGTAGCCTTGCATAACTGGGAAGTCCATCAAATGGATGTCAAGTTTGTCTTTTTACATGGTGATTTACAGGAGGAAATTTACATGGCACAACCTCCTGGATATGTTCAGGATAACTCTAACCTTGTCTGTCTCCTTAAGAAATCCTTATATGGCCTTAAGCAAGCTCCTAGAGCTTAGTATGCCAAAATGGATAGCTTTCTCCTTGACACTGGTTTTTCTAGATGCCATTCTAACCCCAATGTCTATACCAAGAAAGTAGGAAACCATCTCATCATACTTGTTCTTTATGTTGATGATCTTATCCTTATTGGTAGTGACCCTAAACTTTTAACCCATGTGAAATCCAGTCTTAAGCAAAATTTTGAAATGTCAGACTTAGGACATTTGCATTATTTTCTTGGTCTCCAAGTCTTGCAAACCAAAGAAGGAATCTTTCTTTCCCTATCCAAGTATGCTTCTGACCTTCTTCGTCGCTTTCACATGGAAGATTGTAAACCAGCCCCTTCTCCCTTCCAGTCTGGAGTCAAACTTTCTGCCACTTGTACTTCTCCTGAAGTAGATGCCACCTTGTATCGTCAGCTTGTTGGTAGTCTCTTATACTTGACTCATTCCCGTCCTGACCTTTCCTTTGCCATTGGTCATGTTGCCTGTTATATGCAAACACCTCATGAAAGTCAATGGAAAGCAGCAAGAAAAATACTTCGATATATTCGAGGTACAATTTAGTTTGGGATTCGTCACAGTATAGGGGGAAACCTTTGTTAGTTGGTTTCACTGATTCAGATTGGATCGGCGATCCTGATGATCGAAAGTCTACTGCAGGTTATGTTTTCAGTCTGGGATCTGGACCTGTCACTTGGGCTTGTAAGAAACAACAAGCTCTTGCTCTTTCTTCAGCAGAAGCAGAATATTGAGCTGCAGTTAATGCCAGTCAGGAAGCTTTATGGTTTCGGTAGATCCTTTCAGAGTTTGGATTCGAGCAGCAACAGCAGCCTACTCCACTTTGGTGCGACAATCAAAGTGCCATCAAGTTTGCCAAAGATCCAGTTCTACATCAGCACAGCAAACACATTGAGCTACACATGCACTTCATCAGAAATCTTGTTCATGATCGTATTCTTGAAGTGCTCTATTGCCCTACAGATGATCAAGTTGCAGACATCTTCACCAAGTCTCTTACAGAAGCGAAGTTTTCTAAACTTTGATCTATGTTAAGAGTTCAAGAATGTGTCATTAAGGGGGGATAGGCTCTAATGCCTCCTTCCTTCTCCTAATAGTGTCACTTTTGTAAATCCTTCAATCCTATCCCAAGTTGTTCTTAAGGGGGATGTTAGGATATTTGGACACTTAGGAGTTGGTTAAGATCAACTTGTGTAATATATTCGTTAGGTAAAGTGTGTTTCTTTAGTATGCATTTGTAAATATTCTAATCCAACGGTCACGATATGCTCTAGACATAAAGTGATCTGATGATTCAACTTTTCATAGATCATACCTAACATTGATCCGTGGCTTAACACCCGATTGGTCCATGATCTCTATTTAAAGAGCATGGAGAGTCCTTTGCTAGTTAATCGATTATGAGAAGCTCATTTGTAACTTTCTTTCTTTTGCATAATAAATTGCTCCAAGTAGTTATTTGGCTGGGGCCTTGGACTGTTTCTCTCTCGAGGGTTTTAACCACGTGACAAACATCGATGTATTGATCTGTGATCTATTTGTGTGAAGTGGTTGCTCTAGTTGTTCGGTCTTTTGGGAGTACCCTATATACCCGAACAAAAAAGCTTCAATTTTTTATTTCCACTACTGAGTTTAAATCAATCTGACCGTTGCTTTCTCGAGTACCCAAAAGGTGAAAGAGACTCTTCGGTCGTCATCTAAGCAACTCAGTATTACGTCTCTAATAAAATAAAGCAATACTCCTTCCTTGTATGATGTACACCACTGCAACTTGTCTAATCAGTTGGTTGTATCAGAAAGGGGTACAAGTTACTAGATTTAATAGAAAAATCCACACAAGAGATTTTCTCGAGAACTCGGGAGGTTGCAAAGGGAAATCACTACAGAGTCAGGGGGCTACTCCAAGCAGGTTCATCCTCGCCCCGTTGGACACTTGGTATTACCGCTTTAGCACTCAGTTCGAAAAGACTTGACTTGTTGGGCCAAACCCACAATTTACCCATTCCTTAATCAATTCACTTAATAATCTAAAATTTACCAACTGAGACACTGCCATACTTTCACTGAGACTACACCAGCAACCCGCATTCACAAGCACTCTTTTAATTTCAGCATTGGTCTATTCTATTCTTTTTGCATAAGTTAATCTCGCAATGTGTTAATAAGTATTGTGTATCCAATTTGGGTTAAAGTGTTGCCAAGGTTAATCTTGTTGGCAGTGATCGGTAATCTTTAATTTTGTCTATTTCATATTAAAACTCCTAGAATTAATTACTCGTCTCGTATAGTAAAAACCCTAGATTTTACTTTTTATTAGGGTCCACCCCCCTTGGCTTCGCTAGAAGTTGGCCTAGACAGAGGAGCTGAGTATCAGATGGCAACACTTGGCTCGTGCTTGCCCCCAAGTTTGCACCCAGTGGCTTGAAGATTTCTGCCACGTTACCTGAGGTGCGAATTAGGCGGCAACAGAATGCAAGAAGATATAGCTCGGTTAATTATAGGATGCATACTTTGTTGTACAAGCAAGCCTAGTGATAGGAAACAAGGTCTAGACCATCCCTTACCTATTCCTACAAGAGCATGGGAGAGCATCCCCATGGGTTTTGTGGGTGGTCTTCCAACCACTAGGAAGGGACATGACTATTTATTTGTGGTATTTGTTAGAATTAGCATTCTTATGCCTTGTAAAAAGACCATCAAAGGACAAGAAGCAATAAACATATTCTTTGAACAAGTGTGGGTGCACTTTGGGACACCATGGAGCATCATCTCAAATAGAGATACGAGATTTCTCAATACATTTTGGACTACACTTTGGGAAAATATGGACACTAAATTGAAGATGTGGAGCTAGTCACCTATGGACCTTCAAGAACATTCTAGAAGGATCAAAACCCTAACTCTAATTGAGAGTTGGGGCATGCAATACCCTAAAATTAACCCTAGACAACTATCGGGTTATGTTAAGTATCGGGCCATTAGGAGAAGGGGTTCCATTCATTTGCTATATTGTATTGTTCCATAGCTGAGCACCAGCACGAGAGTAGATGTTAGAGCAAGACAAAGGAGATAGGAGATCCTGTAGTAGCTATTATGGCCACAGAGTCATTGGTAACTCCATAGAGAGTACCATTTCTTTTGTATTTGTATTTTGATATAAAGAGAAAGGCATAGTCCTCACTTGTGGCGGAATTTTTCCTAGTGGGTTTTCCCAAGGTATTTCTTGTGTTATTGTGTGGATTGTGTACTTATTTTCTCTTCTTGTTTCAAGTCCAATTATTTTAGCATTCAATTAAAATAAGCTAATAAAAAAAGAACTAAGTTATAAGATTCGTTGTGACGAATTGTTCAAGTGGAATATCCACGGCAATTTACAGTTCATTCAATCTTCAGATGGCCTGCATTCAATATTACAAGAGGAAGGTCCAATCTAATGCTTTCTCTTACTAGCCTCTTGTCCATCTTCAAGGAGGATGTTGTGCATATATTGAACTCTATATTGAGATGGGTAACATTAACCCTCTCACGTCTTTTCAACTACAGTTGACCATGATTTCGAATTGGAAATCCACACAAAAACTCTCACTTGTATTTGAGTTGGGCATTTATAAACCCACTCTCATCTTATATTCGATCTTTTCCTTCGAAGCTTCACTCTCTTAGGTGCACCTATGTCGGCTATGCATAAGCCTCCACACATGTTCTATCTAGGCATCCTTGGATGAGCAAGTCAAAGATCGTTGTTTCTAGCAAATAAGTCGATCGATGGTTGCATTCAACATTCCTATACAAGATGTCACTTCTGACACCACTTCAGATGGACAGTTCAATGGTACCACTCTCCCAGTTGATGAGCGGCATGATAAGGATATGTCTTCCTGCCTTCCTCCATTGATGAGCAAGCTTGTGACAATTTTTTCTAGTAGTTGAGCAAATTAGTGGCTACATTCTTCATTTCTATAGAGGTTGTTTCTTCTAGTACTCCTTCATTAGATGACCAGCTCAATAAGACCACTCTCCCAAAGGATGCATGTATGGAGGAAGATGTCTTCATGCCCTCCTCCATTAGATGAGCAAGTTAGTGATAGTTTTATCCAATAGATGAGCAGTTTGGTTGTAGCATTCTTTCAACTTATCAAGTTCACTTTTCTATTAAGTTGACATCATAAGCCCAATCTCTTCTTCTAGCTATGTTTGACTCTATTTTGAGTTGGATTTTCCCACTCGTTCAATTGTATCTCATAATCTCTCCATGATCCCTTGTCCAACTTAGGGGGGCTATTGAGAGTAGGGGTAATCTTCACTTAAGGACCACATGCCGACCCACTACTGATGAATATGGTTGTCTATGATTGTCATTGATGACAATACATTAACGACAAAGGTCAAATTGGGAAAGAAGGACAATGATAGTTGGGCAAGAAGGACAATGGAAGGACAAATGACCCATACTGTGGTCATTCGTGGCTTAATAAGAATATGGAACCCTTGAAGAAGACTAATGAATATAAAGGTTTGGAACCCACTCATGGTGATCAAATGAACCCTTGAAGAAGGTCTGCCCATGAAAAGGCTTTTTGACCAATCATTAAATGGCTTATGTGTTGATATGATAAATCCCTTGATGTATGATGAAACAAGAATTAAAGCCCTAATACATTGAATTCAAACCAAAATTGTACAATGAGAACAAGCCTAAAATTTATCTACAAGTCGGCTCCAAATGAATTTCTACAAGTCGGCCCAGCCCAAAAGAAATATAATTAAAATTAAAATAAATAATAATTACTTTTGCAATGTCGGTTCAGTAATTTTTTTTATGGAAAATCACTATAAATAACAGCCTGACGTTTTCAAAATTGTGTGAAGAATTCGGTGGAAGAAAATGAGCTCTGAAATTTTGGATTAATATACCACTGAGGCAGCCGCAGCCATCCCAATAGCAGCAGTACACACATGTTAAAGATAAATGTTTTATTCTGAATTCGGGTTCTAACAGCAGCAATAAATCTCTGATTTTTTATGCACTGTGGCAGCCACAGACTTTTTTTTTTGTGTAAGTTTTTGAAGTGGGTATAGAGCTCTGATTTTGGCCTCCACTCTGAAATTTCGTGGATCCAGACTGAGGCATTTTCAGGGGTATGACTAGTAAGCTACAGTAGAGGCATTTTTCCAATCCTCCTTGAGGAGTCCACAGTTGTATGACAGTCCAAAAATGCGAGCTGCTTAAAGTGATTACACAGTCCAAAACTGCAAGCGGTTTGAAGTGGTATAGTAGACAGTGCTAATCTTGACAAGTATTAGTGACATGATGTTTTTGCAAAGATAAAAATAGTGCCATGATATTGATAAAGACAATGATATAATACAGTTTAGATCTACAGTGATGCATGACAGTGAGTGACAGTCATCCTCACAAGTGATGTTGGTTGACAATGATTTGATAAAAGTATATATGATTTGCAGTGGCGTGACATTGATAGCAAAGTAACTTGACAGTGGAAGCTACAACAAATTGATTTGATAGTGACAATGGACACAATTGACAGAGAATTATTTGACAATAGTGATGAATTGAATAGACAATGATCTCTTGCAGTAATGACAGTGATTGAATGGACATGATATTGGACAAGTTGATATGATAGAAGAATGACAGGTTGATAAGCAGTGGTCTATGACAGTGGCAATTGATGACAATGACAAAGATAGTTGAAAGATGATGTGACAAGGACGTAATTTGGTTGTAATTGCAAGCGGGGCCTTGTACCATTTTTCTTAGTAGGATCTAAGAAAAGACCAAGCAAAGTCTTGGATAGAAGTAGGTGCTTCTAATTCAGTAGGTGCTGATTTACCTCATAGTCACAGCCGTTGAAATACAAAATATTACAAACACTATATCTTGTGTCTCTTGTGCAATGTGTTGATGATTATGTTTTTATTTGATGAATGAATTGATTATTGATGCATGGTCCATTCATGAATATGATATTGAGTTGAATGTGAAATGATGACTTAAGTTATAGAGCTTGAAGAAGTGAAAATTGAAGTAAGTCGAAGCTCACCGATTCACCCCCCCCCCTCTCGGTGAGCCAGTGTCTTTAACAATTGGTATCAGAGCAGGGCCTTCAACATAAGCCTAACAAGCTTGAAGGGATTTGGGGACACAATCATGGAAGGATCAACAAAGCTCATTAACCATGAAGTTCCAGTTTTGGAGAAGTCGGATTACTTTGGTTGGAGAAGTAAAATGAAAGAATACTTGAAAAAATTCGGTGTTTGGAAAATAGTGGTTAATCCACCTAACCAGCCCAACAAAAAGACAAAGACAATTGTTGAGACATACAACAAGATTGCCTTGAAAATTTTGATGGATGGTCTATCAAGTTCTATTCAAGAAAGTGTAAAAGATTACACCTCTGCCAAGGTCCTCTAGTTCAAGTTGAAAGAAGAATACCTAAAGAAGATTCAAGACAAAGAAAATGAAGCAGAAGTCAAGGATGAAAAGCAAGAAGAAAAGCCAGTACAAGCTTCAGACACAAGTGAAGGTAAGTACTCTTCAATGGATGATAACTCTGAAGGTAATGATGATGAAGTTGTTCTTACAGAAGATGAAGAAGAAGTTTTGTTGAAAGCAAATAATGCACTTACAAACACTTTGACAGACATAGATCTTAGATCCAATCCAAGACTCAAGATTAAAATTTTGAGGTCATTTGAAAAATAAAAAGAGGAGACAAAAGATTTGCTAATGAAGTTAAAACTCAAGAACAAAGACTTGCAAATGAAGCTGCTAGATCAAAATGATGAAATCAAGGAATTGAAGATTGGATTAGCAAAAGAGAAAGAAGAGATTGGTGTAGATCCTAAAGATCTTGAAGAAGCAAGGTGGGTTAATACTGATCTAAAGGTCCAGTTGGAAGAAGCTAAGAGAACAGAAGATGTTATGAAGTTTTAGCTGGAAGAAAATGAAAGAGAAAATCAGAGGCTTGAAATGGATGTCGTTGGTCTTAGAAAGAAGATTGAGAAGTCAAAAGATCGTGTGAAGTTCAATGAAAGTTCAATCATCCTGGATGAAATTCTTAAGTGTCAAAGGCTTTCCTCTGACAAGTCTGGCCTTGGGTTCAAGAAGAAAGAAGACAAGTTGAAAGAAGTCTTGTGGTCCCGCAAAACTCCAGAAGCTGGTCCATCAATGACGAAGGATGAATTTGATGCACCTACACATGCCAACAAAGAAGTTGAAAATTCAAAAGTACCTCACGAAGCTACTCCCACTCATCAAAGCCACTCATTTGAAAGAAGGACAACTCTAAGATGGAGCCAAACATCAAGGTATGTAAATAGATTTAATGGCTGTTGTTTTTCATGCTCTAATTTTGGTCATAAGGCTATGGACTGTAGATCCAATGGAAGAAGAGGCGTTGGAAGCTCTAATGATAAAGTTAGGTGTTGGACATGTAATCATCTTGGCCATATTGTTGCCAACTATCACACAATGAGGTGCTACTCATGTAGTGGTTTTGGTCACAAGGCTCAAGAATGCCCAAGTCAAAGGAGTCAACCTAGGGTGAGCACATCATATACATCAGCAAGAAAAGTCTATGAATCTTGGAAGAAGAATGGCACAGGCAGTTTTGAAGGTCAAGGGAGATATGATGACAGCCAAGGACGCTCTAAGGTATGGGTAAGAAAGAACATTCTGCTAGAATTAAATGAAATTGACAATCAATGCACAAATGAAGGTGGCTGCCATACTTGAAGTCTTCTAAAGACTTTGAGTATACCACGAGCTCATCATTGGAGAATGAACTCAAGTGGTAAATGATGACTCTCCAAGAATAAACAGGTCCTAGGATCGGATTGCTAACAGGTAGTGAAGAAGTGGGAGTGATCAAGTCCTTGTATATGTGAAGTGTTTGGTTTCATCTTCAGCTACAGCAAAAAGTTTGTTTTTTAGACATGATGGCAACGAAATAATCAACATTCTATTATAGTGAGCTGAGGAGTTTATTAAACACATCGCTCAAGCATGCTCAGATTTTGAAGATTTTCAAACAATCAAAATGCAAAGAAGATTATCCTTGAAGCAGTAGATAAACTGGAGTTTATGACATCCTTGTTAAACTGTATATAGCACTCTATGCTACACACATCCCTAGACCTTTAGTGGACAGAAACTCAGTTGTTTGAAAGGTTGAAGTATACAGTGGTATACAGTGCAGTAAGGTGTGAAGATGACATGATGATGAGTTAATGTTGATGAGCTGGAAAAATGATAAGGGGAGCAAGAAACCCATTGAGGAAATCAAGTGATGCACGCTGACCTTTTATGAATTTACTAAGTTGATTAGTGATGCATTGATCTCTGTGGCAGTAAAAGATGAAGTCTGTAAAGTATTTGGGTCAGCAGATGACTGAGTCAACCACTGAAAATTGTTGCAGCAGGATGGTTCAAGCAAGTCAAGAATTCAGATAACATTCTAACCTTGGATAAAGACAGATCCAAGACCAACATAACTGTTTGGTAAAGCAGCAGTTATTAATAAATGGCATGACAATAATTTGGTGAAGAAATGACATGAATTCATGAGCATGTTAGCAAAAAGGCACACATGAAGATGATTCTCAATTCAAGCAACAACTGAAGAATGGATATTAGAAGCTATGTGGATAGTATCAAGCCATATCAGGTTGACTTAAAGAATGACTACTCCAAGCAAAAATCAGCTTCAAGGATCTCTGAAACATCCACAGAAAATGGAATATATGACAAGGGGAGTATGATGCATGCTTGCCTTTTATGAATTTAGTAGAAAAAACCTTGATGTAGTTTGAATCAGCAAGATCTTAGGGGGAGCTTGTAAAAGTGATATTGGGGAAACCAACAATCAATGGCATTAGTTCATATATGAAGATCAAGGAGCTGGAAAAAATGTGATTGATAAGGGGAGTTTGTTCATTTATAAAAATTTGAAAATGGCAAAGGTACATAATGTCAAGTTCAGTCAAAGAGGAAGTTCAGAAATGAGAAGGTTGCAACAGTACAATTTCTTGAAGCACTCAGATACAATTTTATTTTGGGGATTGTGAAACCTTTAATGGCTACTTGACCCTTTGTCATTAATGTCAAAGGGGGAGAGAAAATAAATGTTGGTTGCCATCAATGATCAATGACAAAGGGGGACATTGATGAATATGGTTGTCTATGATTGTCATTGATGACAATACATTAATGACAAAGGTCAAATTGGGCAAGAAGGACAATGATAGTTGGGCAAGAAAGACAATGGAAAGACAAATGACCCATACTATGGTCATTTGTGGCTTAATAAGAATATGGAACCCTTGAAGAAGACTATGGTGAATATAAAGATTTGGAACCCACTAATGGTGGTCAAATGAACCCTTGAAGAAGGTCTGCCAATGAAAAGGCTTTTTGACCAATCATTAAATGGCTTATGTGTTGATATGATAAATCCCTTGATGTATGATGAAACAAGAATTAAAGCCCTAATACATTGAAGTCAAACCAAAATTGTACAATGAGAACCAGCCTAAAATTTATCTACAAGTCGGCTCCAAATGAATTTCTACAAATCGGCCCAGCCCAAAAGAAATATAATTAAAATCAAGATAAAAATTAATTACTTTTGCAATGTCGGCTTAGTAATTTTTTTTATGGAAAATCACTATAAATAACAGCCTGACGTTTTCAAAATTGTGTGAAGAATTCGGTGGAAGAAAATGAGCTCTGAAATTTTGGATTAATATACCACTGAGGCAACCGCAGGCCATCCCAACAGCAGCAGTATTTTTTATGGAAAATCACTATAAATAACAGCCTGACGTTTTCAAAATTGTGTGAAGAATTTGGTGGAAGAAAATGAGCTCTGAAATTTCAGATTAATATACCACTGAGGCAGCCGCAGGCCATCCCAACAGCAGCAGTACACACGTGTTAAAGATAAATGTTTTGTTCTGAATTCAGGTTCTAACAGAAGCAATAAATCTCTGATTTTTTATGCACTGTGGCAGCCACAGATTGTTTTTTTTTTGTGAGTTTTTGAAGTGAGTATAGAGCTCTGGTTTCGGCCTCCTCTCTGAAATTTCGTGGATCCAGACTAAGGCATTTTCGGGGGTTTGACTAGTAAGCTACAGCAGAGACATTTTTCCAATCCTCCTTGAAGAGTCCACAGTTGTATGACAGTCCAAAAATGCGAGCTGCTTGAAGTGATTACACAGTCCAAAACTGCAAGTGGTTTGAAGTGATATAGTAGACAGTGCTAATCTTGACAAGTATTAGTGATAAGATGTTTTTGCAAAGATAAAAACAGTGCCATGATATTTGATAAAGACAATGATATAATACAGTTTAGATCCACAGTGATGCATGACAGTGAGTGACAGTCATCCTTACCAAAGTTACATATATCGTGTCGGCGAATATATCGCCGAGGGTCTGGAATGTAACTTATCGGCAGCAACAGTGAAAATATCGGAAAATATCGGCAAATGTTGTAAAGCATAAAAAAAATACAAAAATAACCATTTTTTCAATTTTTTTAACATCTAAAGCAACAACAACATCAAATAAACACATTGCTACATAAATATAAAAATACAACTAATATATAAGATGCATAAGATGTCAAATGGCGGATCATGATCACACATCGACTATAAAGTTATAAACTGAAAATATTGAAATATGTTCTTGATGGAATGATAGAAAATCACATAAAATGATCAAAATAAATGTCTCTCAAGAAATTAATCATCATGACTCATGAGGCATCTAGATACTACATAATACAATGATAAATAGTAGAAATCATTGATCCCCTCTACCCCTTTTATAGGCAAGGGGCACCACTCTTCCTCTGGAAGCAGTAGGGCGTCCTGTAGCTGCTTTGGATGAGTTAGGCATCAAATTGGAAGCTCCAACTACTCTACAATTTTGATGAAACTTACCATGTTTAATGAGTGAAGGGTACATTTTTATTAAGGTCATGATAAAAGATTTCAATAGTCAATGCCACCAACATCAAGGTACAGGGATGGGTTGATGTGCTTGATTAAATATGCCAATCCCATACCCTCATACTTGATAAAATCCAGTGGAATTGTTGAAATCTTGAAAACCTGAAAACTATTAAGTCTCTTGAATTCTAAATGGGATCTAGAATTCTACTTTTTGCATATGAAGTCCAATGAGGTTGGAACCACTCTCAAACATCGTGAAACAATTAATGGCAATGTTAAAAATTTAAGTAAAAGGATCTCCTTTACTTTCATTTTCTATCCTTTTACTTTAAGAATTTAATATTACCATTTATTATTGTAAGAATTTAATATATTTAGTTTTAATAACACAGCCAAAAACTTAACCCATGAATTTTTTTTTCAAATTTCTTGCAAATTTTTTAGCAGGGCGATATTTTCCAAAATCTCACGATATATTCCCAATATATCGCAACATATTGAATATATCGCGATATATTCAAAATGTCGAAAATATCGCGATTTTTTAGTGGCGATATATCGCCAAGGGGAATGAATCGCGATATCGCCGATATATGTAACTATGATCCTTACAAGTGATGTTGGTTGACAATGATTTGATAAAAATATATATGATTTGCAGTGGCGTGACATTGATAGCAAAGTAACTTGACAGTGGAAGCTACAACAAATTGATTTGATAGTGACAATGGACACGATTGACAGAAAATGACTTGACAATAGTGATGCATTGAATAGACAATGATCTCTTGCAGTAATGACAGTGATTGAATGGACATGATATTGGACAAGTTGATACGATAGAAGAATGATGAGTTGATAAGCAGTGGTCTATGACAGTGGCAATTGATGACAATGACAAAGATAGTTGAATGATGACGTGACAAGGACATAATTTGGTTGTAATTGCAAGCTGGGCCTTGTAATATTTTTCTTAGTAGGATCTAAGAAAAGACCAAGTAGAGTCTTGGATGAAAGTAGGTGCTTCTGATTCAGTAGGTGCTGATTTACCTCATGGTCGCAGCCGTTGAAATACAAAATATTACAAACATTATATCTTGTGTCTCTTGTGCAATGTGTTGATGATTATGTTTTTTATTTGATGAATGAATTGATTATTAATGCATAGTCCATTGATGAATATGATGTTGAGTTGAATGTGAAATGATGACTTAAGTTATAAAGCTTGAAGAAGTGAAAATTGAAGTAAGTCCAAGCTCACCGATTCACCCCCCCCCCCCCTCTCGGTGAGCCAGTGTGTTTAACAACTACTTCGCATATTGAGGGATTTAATGAGCCTACATATAATTAAATTTACCCACTTTAACATTGATGACTAGGTCAGCCTAGTCACCTTCTTATGGCTAGCACTCCAACCTTGGAAGGATGTGTATAAATACACATACATAAATACATTATTTGATCATGTGTGATAAATGCCAAAGGCTGTATCTCTATTTCGCTTGCTCTCTCTCTCTCATGTTATTTTGCTGAAGTTATAGTGTTATTGTTTTGTTAAATTTTATGATAAATTTGGAGAGTTTCCATGTGATTGGCTTAGTGTTTGATGAAGAAAATATTGTAGATTTTCTATCTTTGTGTTGTCAACATTTTTAGCCTATGTAGATCGGGACTTTCCTTGTACTCTTGTTGTCTAAAATTTAAATGATGTACTCATTGTTGAAATGATGTGTAATCTTTAGAGACATCCATGGCTGACCTCACTTTGTAATCGTTATTAATGTATTAGTGTGTTTCTAGGGGTTGGCTCAAATCCTACAAGTCAACACTAATTGACATGTCGACACTCATTTATTATATTCCTAGGTTAAGCCGACCTAGTCATTATGTGGCCCCATAACCCTCTTTGGAAGAACACTGTACCTTTTGAGTTGTGTATAAAATACACAATTAAAGACTCATCTCTAACATCATCTTGAGCTACTTCTCTCTTACAGAAGCGGATCATTCTTTTAGCTTATGGGCACCATATCTAGCATTGAGCTCTCTTTCATGGTGTGATATATTATCCAAGAGTTTTCTCTCAGGCATTAAACTTTAGCATTCTTGGGTGATTTCCCTCAAAAGGTGCACTTGTTGGTTCTTTCTATTCTGCGCTGGTACAAATGTATATTTTTCCCTAGTGTTGGTTTGTCTTTTATTTGTGTAGATTTAGGATATTGTGCCATGGGGCACCCAAAGGGAATTAGTTAACACTCCATGGATCCACCATGTGCTTCATTTATTTCTTATTGAGTGGGGTACCCTCTTTATGGGTGATCTATTCCACTTTGGTACTTTATGGTTATATTGATCCATGTATTGTACGTTGAGTTCATCTCAACCATTGATTAGAACACTTATATCTTTTAATCTTAGCCACTCATTTTGAAAGTGGTTAGGATTTTGGTTCTCTCATTTATATTTAAAGGAGAGAGCTTCTCATTTGTAAGGGGTCTTTGGCTCTTGAATC
The DNA here is from genome assembly GCA_001517045.1 of Pseudotsuga menziesii. Taxonomy (NCBI): domain Eukaryota; kingdom Viridiplantae; phylum Streptophyta; class Pinopsida; order Pinales; family Pinaceae; genus Pseudotsuga; species Pseudotsuga menziesii. The sequence continues at coordinate 1,225,522 of LPNX010975661.1, read as the reverse complement.
TGAATAATAGAAAGATTTTTTGTGGATATTTTCTGGATCTACTTTGCATCTGATGTTCTTCGGTGGTGATTGGAAAGTCTCTTGCTTCCTAGCATTCGGAATATTGTGTGAGATCTATATCTTTTTTTGGGATCATTGTCTTGTCTACAAGAGGGTTTTTTCAGCTAGAGCGTTTTTGCAGGGGGACCTCAACTCGCTCGGATTGTCTTCATCTTGTATCAGGGGGTTTTCATTAGATTCATTGTGATCTACAATTACATCTTCTTACTTTTCTTTCGTGGTACATCAAATCTGATATTGTTGACGTTTGCTTATGCAAGATGGGGGGGCGCATTAGTCACTTGGAGCATAACGTTGGTCCTAGAACTCACTAAGATCTTACAGAATTGATCGAGATTGCAGGGATCATCATCATCAAGGCATCTACAAGCATTTCCAGGTAAGATCTACAGGTCAGTCTCTTCTCTTTCAGATCTAGAGGAGAGGGATTGTACCTACTTTTCTTCAAGTTTTTCTGAAAACTCCTAAAGAAAAAAATCCAAAAAAATATTTAATCAAGGAACCGCTTGATCTTTGGACAAACCACTGCTGGGTTTTGTAGATCGGACATCCCTCTCACCTAATCAACCTCAATGTTGTCCAACTTGTGATTAGTTTTCCCTAGATCTGACTTTTTGACTGCTCAAACCCCAGCGCCCCTACTGGAATTTTGACTTTTCCAGATATGATTTTTTCCGGAAAATAATCACTTGGGTTTGTAGATTAGGTCTCCCTCACTCCAGAACACCACCAACGCTGAGCTATTTCCTGCCAGGTAGCCCTAGATCTGAAAAACTGACTTTCAACGTCCTAGTTTCCCTCATCAGATTTTGACTTTTCCAGATTTTATTTTTTCTGAAATTTTTTGACTTGGGTTTGTAGATTAGGCCATTCTGATCTCATCTCTCCTCCAATGCTGAGCTGATAGTCTCCTGGTTGTCCTAGATCTACAGATCTGCCTCTCCAAACCCTATTGCTAGCCCTCCTTCTGCTGGTTTCCCTGTAAACTGAATCTTCTGAGCCAAACACTTTTCTGGGACCATAGATCAGGGCATATCCCAGGTGGGTTCACTTTAACGTTGTACGGATATTGACTCCATTGCCCAAGGCCCAACAGGCATTGATCTCCAAGCCTAGCGCTAGCCCTCTTTTGACCTCTTTCCCTTGAAAGTTGACTACTCCTTGATGACTCAGGTAATTTGACATTGTCATATCTCTCATTGAGTCTATCCCTTTGGTACTAGACAATCCCAACTCTGTCCTTACTCACCCTACCTTGGTTACATTTCCCAAGGCAACAGTTATCTTCATCAGTTGCTAGTACCTCAAGCCTAGATCTAGTATTGCCCCAATAGGTCACTTGTATTCCACTTTGGATTAACCCTCATACGATTGAAGCCCTCATCCAAAGCCCTAGTCCACTTAGTATTATCTTCCATAGATCTAGAGTTTCCAACTACCTTACACCTTATGTACCTCAAGCCATACTTTATCTGATCTGGTGTCTAGGTTCGATCTCTCCTGTCGAGAGTAGATCTGGGTCTCCCCTGTTGTTATCTTGGACTTAGGTAACATAAAACGAAGACTGCCTTGATTGGTGTGACAACCATCTATTTGGGAGTCTAGGCAGTCTTGGTTCCACCTCCTTAGTTGCTTGTCACTCTACCGTCCATCCGGATCTATCTCACATAGGTAACTACAAGGTTGGTGATAACAGGTACAGACTCTCCAAAGCCGTCCACATCTCTATCGTGGTCTTCTTACCAGAAAGGTGAGGGACTATATGGTCCTTCACTCCATCCATGATAACCAGCATGGCTCTGGAATCAATCTTCTTCCAAGCTACTAGATCTGTCGATATGTGGGTGCAACCTTCGTGGATTCAATGTGCTCCTCTGCATCACTGACATCTAGGATCCTTGTGATCTTTTATTTCCATGTAGGAAAGTTTTGAGCACCTTGGAGTCTATCCTCAACTCTCAACTGCATGGCCATAGTGAAGTGTACCTGTCAAACCCTAGATCTGGAAGTCTAGATTTGTGTCTTCCTATAGATCTGCCTCTGATCTATCATTGTTGCTGCAAATCTCTCAACTTTAGCTCACCAGAGCTCTGATACCATGTAAATTTTCCTTTAGTATTCAAACTAGGGCTAAACAGTGCATGCAAATCTCTACTGGTAACCACACATGAATATCTTTTACAGTATGCAGCGAAATATAAAACTGAGAAATAAATCACAACATCACATCACAATATTGACACTATTATTTTGGGTATGGAGAACCCCGGAAAAACCCAAGATGGGAAAATCGATGCAGCAGTAAGATATAGATTTTATTATGAGGAAATATGGAACTTTTACAATCATTGCAAATTCATCCAAACGTGGCAAATGCAGTACCCGGCAGAATCACTCGGCAAATCCCAGCTAAACCTCAACACCCTCCTGTGTGAGTGTATGACCCAGTTGTACGAAGCTCGGTGATCTTGTTGTTTTCTCCGTCTTCTTAGCTAAATCCTCTGTTTGACTTTCTCTCCTTGTCTGTATCCTGTCTCTGTCGGAATACAAGTGTGTGTCCTCTCCACCAATTTATCTCTCTTTTATAACTTTAGGTAAAGTGAAAACCCTAATTTCACTTTCCCTTTAACTAGTGGTAAAGAAAAAACCCTAATTTCACTTTCCCTTTAACTAGTGTTTCACTTAAGTTAAAATAGATCACTTTAATTTATTTTCCAAAATAAACTTAGGAAAAGTAAATTAAATACAACTGGTTTCCTAATTTAAGTCTTCTGCATGCAAGAACACATGCATGCAGGAAGACCTTCCTTGTTGCTACTAGTTTAACAGTATCATGGACCAATCGAGTGTTAAGCCACGGATCAAAGGTAGTTATAATCTATAAAAGAAGATAAACCATCGGATCAATCTTTATCTAAAACAATATCAAGATCGTTGGATTAGATATTTACAAATGCATACTAAAAAAACACACTTTTTCTAACAAATATATTATAACAAGTTGATCTAACTAAATCCCAAGTGTCTAAATATCCTATCAAATTCCAGACCATTTATGTCGGGCTTCTAGCCTTTACGTATATTTACATCTTGGGGTCAGGATTACGTATATTTACATCTTGGGGTCAGGATGGGTTGTTACAATGATTATGTCTACAACTAAGTAATTATGGTTATGTGGTTCTATTTTTTGATAACCTTTAGAACACCAACCCACAGTTTCAGAGATCGCAGCCAATTTAAATATTGGTGATGATTAAGCCCTTTTCATGGCTCATTTCCTAAAGTGAAGCAACAATCACACATATTAGGAATTATTTCTATGCCAGCTTCATAGATTTAGGAAATATGTCAAGCAACATATTCAAGGTTATATATATATCATATTATCTACATAAAAGCAAGTGTTTATTAAAAAGTTGTATGAAATTAATAACTAGAGAAGGTTTTAGTTAAAATATATAGATAACAGATTCAAAATAAATAGTCATAGGTTAAGGCTAGGTAAAAATAATAAAAGAGCCAGTATCTAAAGCATATAATTTAGTTAAAAGCATTATAAATTTTAGTGCAATTTTTAAAAAAATAACTCTCAATTAAAGAGAAAAAGGTCAAGCAGAATCAAAGGTCACTTTGACATTATCATGGGACTCTCGCACTTCATGTGCCCACTAATTATGAAAGAAGTAAGTCCTGGAATAAGTCAGTCATGAACTATGGGTTTCTTCTAGACTAAATGTCATTTTTGCGCGAAGTAGTTTGAGTGTTTGATAAACTTTAAAAATCAAAATCTCTTTTTCCAAATTGTCCAAGATTATTTATTGAAAAGTACCATCAAGGTAACATGCAAATATATAAATTTGCATCACAAATAAATAAATAAATTAGAGGACGAACTAGAAAAACATCAATAAATGAGAAAGTATCACAAGAAAAAATTAAAGATCTCAAGGAGAAATTTGACAAGGAATTATTAGATAAAAATGAAGAAAATTATTATTTGAAGAACCATAATCAAAGTTTGGTAGTTCAAAACAATAAGTTGAAGAATGAGAAGTCCCAACAAGAAAATTTAGAACAACTTACCAACAAGGAATCATCGATCAATAAATAAAGAATGTGTTGACACCTAATTCACACCTCAAATCATGTGGCAGAAATCTTCAAGCCACAGGGTGCGACCTTGGGGGCAAGCTAGAGCCAACGCTGTAACTTGATACTCGACTCCTCCATCTAGGCCAACTCCTAGAGAAGCCAAGGGGGGTGGTCTCGATAAAAATAAACTCTAAGGTCTCTTATCTAAGAAAGAAAAGAAAAATTGATCTAGAATTTAATGTGAAATGAATTTAACATTTGACAACAAACCACTGCAAATGAATTACAACAGCAGCTTTGAATAAAAATACCATTGACGACATTTCTATAATTGATTTAAACATGAAGAATGATATAGACCGATGTCGGTGAATATGGAGTGTTGTTGTGTTGTGTCAGTATTGCAATTGTCTCGTTTTGGTCAATTTTAAATTATTAATGAGTGACTAAGGGAGTGGGTAAATTGTTGGTTGGTTCTATTAAAATGGTAGTGATCTGGATTATTAGAAGGGAGAGGGAATTCTAGATATACCCAGGGGTACAAGGAATGCGTCCGGAATTGCTTAGAGGTGGTTCTCACAGCGAAATGTGGGCTAAACCGGAGTCGTAAGGGTGTGTCCAACACTACACCAAATGAGGGTGCGGCCTGACGAGGCCCCACAGTCACGATTTTAGTGGTTCCCTCTTTACTTGAAGACTTTGCCCACAACTTAACAATATTCATAAAACGTCGAATTTTCGTTTGGAGATCAATTAAAAGATGGGACTAATTACTAGTCACTCGAATCGTTTTTTGATACAATCAATTGATTAGACGAAGTTGCAGCAGAAGTAAAGCATACAAGGATAAGATCCTTGTTAGTTTTAAGAATTTTAGAACAAATTTTCATGTTTATTAAGACCTCAAGAGTCTCTTTCAAGTTTGTATACCTTACTCGAGAAAGCAAGGGGGTTAATTTGCAAAAAAATAAAATAAAAAACAATAAATGAAATATTTCTTAATTAATCTACCACGAATCTCTTTCCCCTTTCAGGTATCTCAAGAATACATGGGGTTAGTATTTCTTTTCCTTGAAACAATGAGTAAAACTAAAATCAACTAAACAAGAAAGTAAAAACTAAACTAACGCAAAAAAGAAAACCATGAAAACTGTGTCGACACAGCTCCCCCAAGGGGGATGGGGAGTAGTGGGCTCTTGGGAGCCTACTCAAACCTCTTATTAAAATTATTACAAATCTAGAGAAATGCACTTTGGTCCTTATAACTTGGATTCAAAGGCTTGCAACTTGATAGAAAAATGATTTTTTGGTGAAAGGGGAACTATGTTTAGCTCTTAATGGTCCATTTTCTCGCAAGACGGGCAGAGTTTCCTTCTCTTTTTTGCTAAACCTGCAAAAATCAATGAGTTGTCAAATGGAAAAGATGCTCAAAGACACTTTAAGAGTGCCTTTGAACAACCTCTGAAAAAGTCTAAAAAAAACCTAAGTTAAACTATGAATAAAAATTGCAAAATTTTAACAAAGTAAGACAAGCTAGAAAGCCTTCCTTCTTAGGATATTTGCTTGCCTCTTTAAGAGATGGCAAGCAAGTTGAATGCACTAAATCCTAGATAGATATTGAAAGCATAATTTTTTCTTAATCAATCCCTTTAAATTTTTTCAAAGTTTAAACTTCCAAAAGGAAGATAAAGCAGCTATATCTAGATCTTTGAATAAATCTTGAAAGTATACTAGAAACTAGACTCTTAGATCTACTTATAATTTTTCTTTAATGATAGATCTAAAAGAGAG